>JAODAL010031543.1:0-48307 GCA_025379985.1 Phyllomedusa bahiana
TGAGTTTCAAGAAAGGTTTAGAACCTACCTGGAAACTAAAGAATATTAATGCGTATGTAGCCATGTAAAATTCTGGATCTGGCTGGTGGAGGCTCTGGGGTCAGAGATGGGATCTCCACTGGAGCAGATTGGTTCTTGTCTTGTGGGTTTCAAGGTAATTAACCAGTGGTGAGGCTGGGCATAATGTCCTTGTCTCTCTCCCATCACCCACATTTTTCCCACCCTTGGTTGAACTTGATGGACATGTGTCTTTTTTCAACCGTACTATGTAACTATATATATTTTGTTGCAGTGCCTCTGCTGCTCCCTGTGCTACCCCTTGATGATTTTACACTAAGGCTATGTTCACACGGCTTATTGGCGGGACGTAATTACGCCCCGCATTTACGCCGTGTGGCCGGGGGCGGGGCGGGAGCGGGGGAGTAAGCAGGGGGCCGGCACTTCGCCGGCCCATTGACTATCACTGCTAGCGGCGCGTATACGCCGCTAGAAAGTGACATGTCAATTTCTCCCCGCCCGGCGGGGAGAGGAGACGTAATCCATAGTTCTCTATGAGAACTGTGAATTACCGTAATGAATGGGCCGTTTTCGGCCCGTAATTGGCGCACTTCGGCGCGTAATTACGGACCGAAATACGGCCCATTTAAGCCGTGTGAACATGGCCTAATTGTTCATGTGATGCTGCAGCCAAGCACATGTGCCATTCAAGCAGGAAGAAACTGCTGAGGCCTGTTAATGGTAGCTGGGTCGTGTGAACTTTTAGCAGCTTTCAAAAGTAGAGCGAACTTTGTTTTTTTCTATATATTTTAATCCCTCCCAGCTGATGAATTACTTAGATGCCACATTTTACATGACTGTAGCATATACCCTGTTTCCCAGAAAATAAGACAGTGTCTAAGACGCGCTAGATCTTATTTTCAGGGGATGTCTTATTTTTCCATGAATACATTTTTCATGTAAAAAAACTTATATGGCAACATCTCAGCTCAGGTTAGCTTTAGTCCCATCATATTTGTAGTAAGAGTCTGGTGGTGCATGTGTGAGCGGCTGCAGTGTATAGCCATCAATGGCGCTAAAGAAGTGTGGGAGAGCTCAGCTGTGACTGGAAGAGCCGACCTGGGCAAAGCATCACAGCCATAGACTCATCAGATTAAAGGGGTTGTCTCACTACATCAATTCATCTTAGGTCAGTCCTGTTTTCTTGGTTTCATTTTTGAAGTCAGGGGCGTGTTTACTGGCTACTACTGGCATCTACTGGCCTGTAGTAAGGAGCTGCTGAGGATATCAGGTCTGTAGCTATAGCGACCAGTGCTGACAGCCTATCAGGAGAGATCAAACAGGCTTGTAGCTATAGCGACCAGTGCTGACAGCCTATAAGGAGAGAACAAACAAGTCTGCATCTATAGCGACCTAAGGAGCTGATGCAGCCCATACAAGAGGGGATATCTAGGAATAGGTAGGCCAGTCTTAATGGACACATCTTGCAAAAACAAGTCACTTTGTAATATCTTTAAAAAGCAATCCATGTAGTGAGACAACCCCTTTAATGCTTGTCTGTAACACTGGGAAGGAGTTTTCTATACATACATAGATCCCTGTGCACATGCATCCAGTGTCAGACTGGGAGGCCTGGGGCCCACAGGGGAGTTGATCTTGGGGGCCCACCCTACAGCTACTTACATGAAAATATTACCAGCCTCTCAAACATAAATGCGGCAATTTTACCACATAATACAGTGTTCAAAAAAGAACTGTATTGTGTACTACACAAAACCAAGTGAGTCACATATCTGTCTCTCTCACACATGTCAGTATACACTCACCGGCCACTTTATTAGGTACACCTGTCCAACTGCTCGTTAACACTCAATTTCTAATCAGCCAATCACATGGCGGCAACTCAGTGCATTTAGGCATGTAGACATGGTCAAGACAATCTCCTGCAGTTCAAACCGAGCATCAGTATGGGGAAGAAAGGTGATTTGAGTGCCTTTGAACGTGGCATGGTTGTTGGTGCCAGAAGGGCTGGTCTGAGTATTTCAGAAACTGCTGATCTCCTGGGATTTTCACGCACAACCATCTCTAGGGTTTACAGAGAATGGTCCGAAAAAGAAAAAACATCCAGTGAGCGGCAGTCCTGTGGGCGGAAATGCCTTGTTGATGCCAGAGGTCAAAGGAGAATGGGCAGACTGGTTCGAGCTGATAGAAAGGCAACAGTGACTCAAATAGCCACCCGTTACAACCAAGGTAGGCAGAAGAGCATCTCTGAACGCACAGTACGGCGAACTTGAGGCAGATGGGCTACAGCAGCAGAAGACCACACCGGGTGCACTCCTTTCAGCTAAGAAAGGAAAACTGAGGCTCCAATTTGCCCAAGCTCATCGAAATTGGACAGTAGAAGATTGGAAAAACGTTGCCTGGTCTGATGAGTCTCGATTTCTGCTGCGACATTCGGATGGTAGGGTCAGAATTTGGCGTCAACAACATGAGAGCATGGATCCATCCTGCCTTGTATCAACGGTTCAGGCTGGTGGTGGTGGTGTCATGGTGTGGGGAATATTTTCTTGGCACTCTTTGGGCCCCTTGGTACCAATTGAGCATCGTTGCAACACCTTGTGGAATCTATGTCACAAAGGAATTGAGGCAGTTCTGAAGGCAAAAGGGGGTCCAACCCGTTACTAGCATGGTGTACCTAATAAAGTGGCCGGTGAGTGTAAAACATCATAGACACATGGCTAAGTAGCTCCATCCATATCCCCCTCCACCAATACATAATATCCCCCTCCACGTTTCCCTTGGTCATGTACCTCACCACCTTCTAAAATAAACACCAGCAAGAAAGTAAAAGTTAAGTTCCCTCACTTTTACAATCATGGACATGTATAGGCTGCCACTATACGAATGCCGATATAACCTACAACACCGCCATATGGAGACCACATAGTGGTCCGACACCAGCTCAGGTATAACCTACAACACCGCCACATAGAAACCACATAGTGTTCCGACACCAGCTCGGGTATTACCTGTAACACCGCCATATAGAGACCACATAGTGATCCGACACCAACTTGGGTCACATCACATTACAGTGAATACAGCATTGATACAAAATATAGAAGTAAAATAACCCCTGAAAACGTCCTATCTGATGAGTCGTTCTCTTCTCTCATGAGTCGTTCTTATTCCCTTTTCTTCTGCATCTGTTCCACACCACCATGATGACTTGTCCCGGCCACAACTCATCCCTGCAGAAATTACACACAAATATCTTAGAATCCTCAATTTTCCAGCACCTCTTTACCTATTCCCACCTCTGTACAAACTTCCCAGGGGTGGGAGAACGGGTACAAGCCATAACTTAGAGGCCTAGTATCCTAAGGGGTTGGAGGGTGGAGAGAGGACTAACCCCCTGGAGATAATGCTACAACTATGGGCTGCTGCCCTCTCAATTATATTACCAAGGTACGTAGACAAGACCCTAGGTAGATAGGCAAATGTGCAAGGCCCCAGGTAACTAGATAGGCCCTATTTAGGTAGGTAGACCCCCACTGGATAAGTTGGTAAGCCAGCCCCAGGTAGGTTGGTGGGTACCTAGCCACGGGTGGGTAGGTAAACCGCCCCCAGGTAGATAAGCAGGCCCCAGTTAGGCAAGTTGATAGGCTACAGTTAGGTTGGTGGACCCCAGTTAGTTAGGCTGTAGGTAGGTGTTGGTGAATCCCAGTTAGTTAGGCTGTAGGGTAGGTGGTTGCCCCCAGTTAGGTAAACTGTAGGTAGTTAGGGCCCCCTTTATATAGGCTGCAAGCAGTTAGGGCCCCTCTTTAGGTACTATATAGGCAATTAGGGCTTTCCTTGAAGTAGTAAACAGGCAGTTAAGGCCTCCCTTAGGTAGTATGCAGGCAGTTAAGGCCTCCCTTAGGTAGTATGCAGGCAGTTAGGGGCCTCCTGTCTCCGGGGCCCACAGGAGCTTGGGGCCCACCGGTGGATCCAAGTATCCCCCGATGGGCCAGTCCAAGCCTGCGTGCATCAGTCTTTTATCTTTGCAGTAAATAAAATCCACCCTCGCGCAGTGCAGCCGGGGGACGTAAGAGACAGAATAAAAGAGAAAACCGGGGAGATGCAGCGCTGGGACGGGAGAGAGGTTTGCATTCTGTCCCTTCTGGATATGGACGTCCTCGCTGCGGCAAGGGGTGAGGGGAGATTTGTTTCCTGCATAGATATATAACTCTAATGCAAGTGCACAGGGATCTGTGTATGTATATAAAACACTTCCCAAAGACCACCGGTGTTACTTACATGTACTAATCTCATTAGGCTATAGGCAGCTAATATAGAACCACAAGTCCCAGATATCTACACTAGTGTGTGTATGTGTGTATGTATGTATATATATGTATATATATATATATATATATATATACACTATATGTATATCAAAGATTAGAGTCACAAACCATGGGATTATATATATATATATATAAATATATATATTATATATATATAATAATATATTATATATATATTTGTAAAGGACATTTTATGGCAGCTACAGTGACTTATCTCAATGGATGGCAAATGTGGCCTGCTGGGACTTGTGGAACTAGAAGTTCCAGCATGCCCCATCAGCCATCCTCTGAGATGTGAGTTGTGTGTGTGTGTGTGTGTGTGTGTGTGTGAGATGTGTGTGTGTGTGTCAGTATCATTGCTCTATTATCCCCCTCATCCATTTCTCTTACATGTACACTTTCTGTCTCCTCTCCTGGTCAGGTGACATTACAGTCACATGACCTCCCAGGACAGGTCCTGCACCACCCTTCTAACACAATACATGTTTTATCAAACCTGTTTTGTCCCAGGGCTGTTTCTCGGGTGGGCGGAGCTTGGGAACACCCACGGCGCCCTCCCCCCACCTTTCGCTCCGACTGCCCTTAGGAACGGCCCTGTATATGAGGAGCTGCAGCAATAACTGCCGCCAGGTCTTATTTTCAGGGGAGGCCTCATATTGCTAGCTTGAAAAAAATTGCAGTAGGCCTTATTTTTGAGGGATGTCTTATTTTTCGGGGAAACACAGTAGGACTATGATCACTACTAATTTACACAGGTCTACAGGCAGAAATAGTTATTTGATTTATTTTTATTTTTTATGGAGCTCATTGTGCAGGATAAATAACATAAAATTGTATTAATTCAGAAGTTTACGAATACTAATGTTAATTTTTTGTGGTTTATTTTTTTTATTGGCAAAACGGAAGTGTTTTTAAAAGCTTTAATTTTTTAACACTTTTGAAAATATATTTTATTCATTTTATATAATAATATTTAGTCCTCTTGAAGACTTAAACATGCGATCACTTGTACGATTTACTGCACTATATAGTTACTTCAGGGATGGGGGAGGGTGTAATAGAAATACAATCATGGCAGGCCTGGTTGTCTACATTTGGCCCCTGGCTGCCAGGACAACCAAATGGCACTCCTTGATTTCTTGGTGAGGGGGCAATCGGGCAGTGCTACACCAATTTCTAATGGCTCAAACATCACAAACAATGTGACCTCGGCATGTAAGTGGCTCAATGGTCAGGATCAGAGTGAACGCCCAGTTGCTAACAGCTGGTACCTGCTAGGAATGGAGCAGATTCAGCAAGTGAGTCTGATCCCTACTTCCTTATTCTTTCATGATAGATACATCATGAAGTCTTTAAACGGGTTTTGCCACGATCTCATTTCATACCTCCTGTATTCAGCTTTTCAGCTCTCTGTGCTCAGAAGGGGTCGTGTGTGATTTGTTTGAATTGCATATCATGTGACCCAGCAGGATGACATCAACATGCCTTTCCTCTCTCTAGTCTAGTCTGTTTATGTGTAGAGCTGTGAGTAGCTACAATGTAGCTCAGTGGTAAAACTTTTGCCTCCAGGCACAAGGGTTCTCGGTTCAAATCCCTGCAGGAACCAAATGTGTGGATTTTATTTCTCTTTATCAATGCACATACCTCACTGAGGTTTCTTTTTTTAATTTATTTGCACTGTTTGACTAATTACTAAGGAGAACAGAGAACGGGAGTAGAATGACAGCATCTGGGGTTTGAACACTCAGTAGCTGCCTGAAAGGAGAGGTGATGTCTGAGCATGTGCGACCAGGACCGAGAAGCTCTCAGCCCTGGTCGAATCCCCTGGAGATTAGCTTTAAACAATGGATCACTAAAGGAGCAGCTAAGACAAAAATGGTGCATAATTTTTAATAATGATGAATGGTGAAAATGTTTATTATTTAATTTACAAACTTCCCATGTCAATTTTACTTCATGGCACAGGAGGCAAAAAATAACAAAAAGAAAGCTTTTCAACTACTAAAACAGGGGGCAGTGAAACTATAAGGAAAAATAATGATAAAGGCAGCAATCCTGGAGACAGAAAGACATATTGCCATAGAAAGTAAAAGTAACCCCAAAATATTTTTTACTTATATAAATAGTAAAAAGATTACAACAGAAAATGTTGGCCCTTTGAAAAGTGTTGAGGGAGAGACTGTAGAGGGCGATGAGAAAAAAGCAAACCTATTAAACAATTTTTTCTCCACTGTATTTACCAAGGAGGATGACCTTTCTGTTGATAAGCAGAGTGATGAGGTAAACTCCAACTTAAATGTTTCTAGTCTAAAACAGGAAGAAGTGCAGCTCCGTCTTAAGAAGATTAAAATAGACAACGCCCCAGGCCCTGACGGTATACAACCGCGTGTCCTAAGGGAGTTAAGTAATGTGATGGCTAGGCCCCTCTTCTTAATATTTATGGACTGTCTAATAACAGGGTAGGTCCCAAAGATTGGGCGCATAGCAAATGTGGTGCCAATATTCAAAAAGGGGTCAAAAAGTGATCCAGGAAACTATAGGCCGGTAAGTTTGACCTCTGTTGTAGGTAAAATGTTTGAAGGTTTTCTAAGAGATGTTATCCTGGATTATCTCACTGAAAATAAATGCATAACGCCTTTCCAGCATAGGTTTATGAAGGATCGGTCTTGTCAAACTAATCTCATCAGCTTCTATGAGGAAGTTAGTTCTAGACTGGATCAGGGTAAAGCATTGGATGTAATATATCTTGATTTCTCTAAAGCATTTGATACAGTGCCACATAAAAGGTTTGTAAGTAAAATGAGAATGTTTGGACTGGGGGAAAATGTGTGCAAGTGGGTGAGCAACTGGCTCAGTGATGGAAAACAAAGGGTGGTAATTAACAGTGCATACTCAGACTGGATCCCTGTTACTATTGGGGTAACATAAGGGTCAATTTTGGGCCTCATCCTTTTTAATATTTTCATTAATGATCACATGGATTGCACATTAGAATATCGATCTTTGCAGATGATACTGATACTGTAAAGAAATCTACACAATAGAGGATAATTACAAAGGGATCTGGATAAGTTGGAGGCCTGGGCAGAGAAATGGCAGATGAGGTTTAACACAGATAAATGCAAGGTTATGCACATGGGAGGAAAAATCCATTACATGGATTACTGTTTAAATGGAAAAACACTGGGTAAAAGTGACATGGAAAGGACTTGGGAATCCTGGTGGACAGTAAACTAAATTGTAGCAGCCAGTGTCAGGCAGCAGCTGCCAAGGCAAATAGGATTATGGGGTGTATTAAAAGGGACATATATGCACATGATGAGAACATTATTCTCCCAAATCATTGGTTAGACCACACATGGAATATTGTGTACAGTGTTGGGCACCCGTGCACAGGAAAGACATTGTAGAGCTTGAACAGGTACAAAGGCGGGCAACAAAAATAATAAAAGGACTGAGTGGACTGCAATACCCAGAAAGATTAGCAAGCTTATGTTTGTTCAGTTTAGAGAAAAGACGGCTTCAGGCGGATTTAATAAGTATGTTTAAATATATTAAAGGTCAATATAGAGATCTCTCTCAAGATTTATTTATACCCATTACTGTATCAAGAACAAGGGGGCATCCTCTACGTCTTGAGGAAAGAAAGTTTCTACATAAACATAGAAAGGGATTCTTTACTGTTAGAGCAGTGAAACTGTGGAACTCTCTGCCAGAGAAACTTGTCATGGTGAATTGAATAACAGAGTTCAAAAAGGGTTTGGATGTATTTCTGGAGCATAATAATATAACAACGTATAATGAATAGGATTCTGGAGTATGGTCGTTGATCCAGGGATTATTCCGATTGACAGATTGGAGTCGGGATGGAATTTTTTTCCCTAAATGAGGACAAGTGGCTCCTGCTTAATTTTTTTTTTTTGCCTTCCTCTGGATCAACATTTTTGCAACACTTTAACAACACTTTAGCAAAATGGGCTGAACTGTATGGACGTCTTGTCTTTATTTGGCCTTACAAACTATGTATGTAACATGAAGGGGGCATTCTCCTTATCCCCTTCTTATTAAGGTGCTTGAAGAGAGTGGGGGATAGACTGCCTGTGTCCAGTAACCTACACAGCCCATTTTCTCTCTGGATCAATTATGAAGAGGAGGACTGGCTTAGCCTTTGAAGTGTGGCACAAGAGCCAGACACCTTTCAGCAAGTCACCCACACAGGGGAAGGAAGCAAAGATAAAAAGATTGAGATATAGGAAATATAAGGTATATTAGTACCATTTGACATTTCCTACACAATATATATTTAATATATATTTTATTTTACTGTACAAACCCTTTAAACTTAAAAGGGGTTGTCCATGTCTTATAAAAAAAAAAAACATGTAGGAGTATAAGTTTGTTTTAATGGAGCGCCTACAGCATAGACAACCTCTTTAATGTTGTTCCCCCCTTCCACGGGACCCAATTAGTGGGCCTCTTTGCACATTAACTAGTTGTGCTTTGGTTTTGTTTGTTTTTTTAAAAGGTTAAGGGCTTGTCCCCACGGTTTTAAAGACGATTTTCGGTTTTGAAAACTGTCTGTAAACCGGGTGACAACTTTTAACATTGACCTTAATGGAAATTCCGTTCAGCGGTCCCCACTGCACGTATTTTCCGCCGGACGGTTTCATAGACTGCCAGCAGTCCGAAAAACATAGAACATGTTCATTCTTCCGTCCGGTTTTGGGGCAGAATAAGAACATGTCTATGCGAAGGGGGAGGGCTTTTCTCCACAAACAGCTGCGGCTGTTTCCGGCCAACCAGTATTTGCTCACTGCCGTGGGGGCAGGCCCTAAGGCTATGTTCACACGGCTGAAATTGGGACGTATCTCACCCCGTATTACGCGCCGTACTGCGCTCAATACAGGGCGAGATACGTCCCAGTCATTACGGTAATCCACAGTTCTCAGAGAACTATGGATTACGTCTCTTCTCCCCGCTCAGACAATACGGCGCGTGGGGAGATAAATGAAATGTCAATTACTAGAGGCGAATACGTGCCGCTAGTAATGAATGTCTATGGAGTCAGCGCAAGCTCCCAAACACACGGCCTAATTGCAGGGCGTAAGGGTGCGTTTATACAGCAAAGGACAAAAACAGCTCTATTTTGACCTCAGCAGAACCGTTCTTTACAACCGCTTTTTGGACTGTTTTCGACACAAAAACCGATCGGTTTTGGTTTTTTGAACTGTTTTTGTCACCGATCTTGTCCCGGTTTTCCCAGTGGTTTTTGGATTGTTTTTCAAGCAGAAAAGTGTACTGAGTGCAAAAGTATTCCTGATTGGTGCAAAAAAACCATGTGATTTTTTTTTAATCTCCACAATTTAACAATGATGCACAAAGGCCAACTTTTTCACTTTAAGCACATGTGCATTTTAACAGTATAACAATTTGGTTAGTTTAGGCTAAAAAGAGGATTTACTCGTTCACACTGAAGTGCTTTGCAGGACCTTCCTGTGTTAAAAAAAAGTGCAAAAGGACCTGCAAAAAACACAACCACTACAGGTGGGATCATTCTTCACTATTTTTTGAAAAAACCTAAAACTGCCCAAAAACCACTAACTCACTTTCTGAGCGGTTTACATTAACTCCAATGTTAATGTTAAAAATGAACATGTTTTATGTTTTTCGGACCCTCGGTGGTACGAAAAACTACCCGGCGAAAAAAACAGTTCAGTGGGGACTGCTGAACTGTTTTTCTATTGAAGCCTATGGGGGAGTGTTGCTTGCAGGTTTTCAGACGGTTTCTAAAAAAAACCCAACCAAAAATCCTTGCTATGGGGACAAGCCCTAAAAGTTGTGCAAGTTCATTCATAATCCAGTCACACAACACAACAGCTAGTATAGCCATTCTTGTGTTACCTATTTGAATCATTTTTGTTGCTGGTTTTGTCTAGCAGTTGTGCTAGCTAGTCACAGTTGCTTTTAGTGATCTGTGAACCTTTAACTGCAAGCGTTGAACGAACCTGAAGTTGGTTTCTTATTCATCAGTTTCTTATTTACAGGAATTTTTTATTTTTTTTATTTTAAATATTGAATAGGAAAACTTATCAGCTTAATAAATGTCATTACAATGATGTTGACCAAAGAGAAACCAGCTTGGGAAACACTAAGGGGCCGTTTACACGAAACAGGACAAATACCGGTCAGTTTATCCGACCGGTATTTGTACTATATTCATGGCATGCACAGGGCCACCGGGTGGGGGAGGGGGATTTTCTCCGCGGTTAGCAGAGAAAAGTCCTCCCCCTTCACATAGACATATCCATCTTCTGTCCGAAAATCGGTTGGAAGAATGAACATGCTCTAAGTTTTTCGGAGCGCCGTGCGGAAAATCCGTGCAGTGGGGACCGTTGCACGGATTTTCCATTTAGGTCCATGTAAAAGTTTGTCTTCCGGTTTGCAGCCGGTTTTCAAAAACGAAAACTGGCTGAAAAACAGTGCCTGATTTTTCTCTTCAATGGTATATTTTTGAGAAAAATGTACATTGTTATTTTACTATATAAACTACTGACAACATGTCTCTGAGGGAATGTTCACATGGATGATTCTGGGACGGATTTCAGCCGTATTGGAGCGCTATACGGCTGAAATCCGTCCCAGACATTACTTTAATCCACAGTTCTCATAGAGAACTATGGATTCCGTCTCCCCTCCCCGCTCGGCGAATACACCGAGCGGGGAGAAAGTGACATGCACATTATCCCGGCGGGATACACGGCGTGGATAATGGATGTCTATGGGGCCGGCGAGCTGCCGGCCCTCCCCTCCACCCCCGCTGCACGGCACACGCCGTAATTGCGGGGCGAAATCCGTCCCGCAATTACGGCATGAATAAGCCGTGTGAACTTAGCCTGAAATTCAAAGCAAAAGAATTTGTATTGACAGTATTTGCAGTAAATGAGAAATCTTCAAAATAGTAGAAAAGAAACAGTGCTCAAATAATGGAAATGCAAAACAAGTTCATATTTATTTAAAAACAATAAGACTAATGTTTAAGTCAGGAAGAGTACAGAAAGCAATATTTGGTGGAATAACCATGATTTTTTCATTTAAATTCCTTTTGGCCTATTCTTAGCACTTGTTTTGCCATCCAGCTTGTCCTATTGCAAGAGTTGTGAAGGCCACAGCAGTGTTTTTTTATACTTTCCTTCATTAAATAAGATTTGGTTCAGGTGATCACCTAATCAGAAGTACATTAAGTAGAATTAGATACTTTGGTTGGAATTCAACTGACACTGGAATGGAATGGCTGGCAGACATGTAGAGATGCTGATTTTTAGAAAACTGTGCAATGGTCTCTTAATTTTTTCCAGAGCTGTATTTGTAATTACCAGTTATCGATTTAGCTGCAGTTCACAAGTGTTTCCACTGCAAAATCTACAACCGTAATGATTTTAACTTCCCCACTGAAGTCAATGTGGAAAATGCATATTAAATCCTCAGCAAATCTGCAGCATAAATGGACGTGCTACAGATCGAAAATCCACCATCATCCATATTGGTGTTATTGTAATATACTGTTAATTCCTACGTAATAGAATCAGGGGCGTCGCTAGGCATTTTTATTCGGGGCTCGTGCCCCGAATATAATGCCTGCTGCCCCGAATCTTTCATTCCCCAGCCGGCATACAGTAACGCAGCGCCGCATTGTTGTTCTCTATGAGAACTAAAGATGCGGCGCGGGCGGCTACTGTATTCATTGTGCGCCACTGGGAATTCCTGTATGCTGTGCACAGCGCAGGGTTAGCAGGAGAGCAGCGTACCTCCTATGCTGTGTGCTGGGAGGAGCAAGGCTGTAGTAAGTCCCAGGCGCCGGCTCCGCCTCCTCCAGTCACTGAGCCCCGGGATTCGGCTCCTTCTCCTCCAGCCACTGAGAGAGCCCCGGGCACCTGACTCCGCCTCCTCCAGTCACTGAGCCCCGGGCAGCGGCTCCGCCTCCTCCAGCTACTGAGAGCCCGCGCACAGCAGCCAGCAGACTTACTAAGTATTTATGGCAGTTTCAAAGCTGATTGTAAATTATACTGTCATGTCTGGTGGGGGCAATATAATTTACCTGCACAGTAACTGTCAGCTCTGTGGGTCACTCTGTCAGCTAAAATCTCCAGCGCTTTGGCTGCATCTGTGTCTAGCAACGTCCATCTGGCCACCGATAACTGAACTAGTAAGCATGGTCAAGGCCGCTACATCTCTCTGACAGCTCACTGGGTGAGTTGGATGGATGTCTCTGGTGATGACTGTGGCTCTCAGGCTTGGTGCACACTCTTCAAAACCGCAGGGATGGTGCAGGTTTCCGATACACAAGCTCCAAGAGAAACCAGGCCGTGTTGAAATAATGTGTCTTGGAGACCGTCAACACACAGGTCAAGAGCTGTGGACGGCTCTGCGCAACGAGACCGAGCAGTGGCTGGGTGACAAGAACCTGGTGCCAGGCAAGGTGGTGTGCGACAATGGGCGAAATCTCCTTGCCGCCCTAAGATCGGTAGACTGGAGCACATCCCTTGCCTGGCACACGTCCTCGTTGTCCAGAAATTTCTAAAGCGCTACCAGGGTCTTGACTGCCTGCTGAGGAAGGAATGAGGTATGAGCTCACACTTCCGGCGTACACACCCTGCTTCGGCCTGGCTGGCTGCGTTACAGCGTCAGCTTGGCCTCTCCGTCAACCGTCTCATTGTTGATGTGTCAATACGCTGGAATTCCACCCTCCACATGCTCCAGAGATTGTGGCAGCAGCGTAATGCCATTACGCAGTATGAAGTGGTGCATGGCCTGACAAGCAGTGGTGCGGACCTCGGGTTGCTGAGCCATCGAGAGTGGATGTAGGTGAAAGACCTCTGTAACATCCTTGCGAGTTTTGAAGAAGCCACCAAAATGGTCAGTGAGCACAATGCCCTTGTTAGCATGACCATTGTTGTGATATTAGTTCTGGAACAAGTTTTGGACACTCTGAAACAGCAGGTCCCACTGGTAATGGAGGAGATGGACACAGATACGAACACTGAGCCTCTCTCTCCATCGGATCCAGAAGGCCCAACAGTTTCACAACTTTATAGTTCTTCGTTAGGCAGTGGTTCGGGGTCCAGGGCTGGTGAAAGGCAGCGCCTCAGCTCTCAGGATACATCATCTGACGCAAGTCAGGGCTGTGTTGAAG
Organism: Phyllomedusa bahiana; assembly: GCA_025379985.1. Classification (NCBI taxonomy): domain Eukaryota; kingdom Metazoa; phylum Chordata; class Amphibia; order Anura; family Hylidae; genus Phyllomedusa; species Phyllomedusa bahiana. The sequence continues at coordinate 13,537 of JAODAL010031543.1, forward strand.
CTGAAGAGGAAGAAGCAGATGAGGAGGAGGCATGGTTGGACACCGACAGTACCGATGTCCCTGCCTTGGAAATAGGTTGGCACGGATTAGAGGTGGAGGAGGGAGATGAGGAAGATGTGTTTAGTGCCCCTCGACCTCGAGGCTTGCAAATCATGGCTCCATCTCTCACATGAGTGCTTGGATGATTCATTTCCTCCAACATGATCCAGGCATTAAGGCCATCAAAATGAACAGCAGTTACTGGGTGGCCACCCTACTTGATCCCCGTTACAAAGCGAAAGTCTGCACTTTCCTTCCACCATCCCAAATGGACAGTAGAATGCAGGAATTTGAGACCGTGCTCATTGATCAACTGGAGACAGCTGTTGTGTCTGCTTCACATAATGTCACGGTGGAACAATGTCAGCAACGTGACAGCAGTAGAGTGGCAAGTAGCCGTAGCAGCAGTGGTATTGTGGCAGAAGCCTAATGGGTGACCTCTGGCAATCTTTATTTACCACCTCACCAACGCCTGTAATGCAGGGCACAAATCAGACACACAGACTGGCTGAAGATCATGGTCCACGACTATCTGCGTCTCAACACTGATGTTTTTGGACATGTTACGGACCCAATCGACTTCTGGGTATCCAAAACGGATGAATGGCCAGAGCTTGCTCGGCACGCCATAGAGGTGTTATCCTGTCCAGCCGTCAGTGTCATCTCTCAGCGGACTTTCAGCACAGCTGGAGGAGTGATAACAGACAAACGTGTCCAGCTTTCTATAAAGAATGTGGATCGTTTGACTTTTATCAAGATGAATCAGGCGTGGATCTCTGATGATGTTGTTGCCCCAGTTGCCGGTCTACTTCACATTCCTCTTACCAAAGAAATGGTCCTCTAAAAAAAAAATTTTTAATGCTCATTTCTTAATGCAAATTGTATTCAGAGTGTCCAAAAGGTCATTTTGCTGGTTTGGCGGTTAGGAGACTGTAAAAGACAATCATTGTACACGTTTTCTTGAAAAATTCATATTCCAATTACTAATTTCTTCAAGAAAATTGTAAGCACTGTCAATGGTTTTGGGGTCATGGTGCTGTAAAAAACAGCTATAATCCAGATCCTATTCGAAAAATTGTTGTTTCTAGCAGCCATTTCTTCTTTTTTAAAAGTGTCCGAGAGGTCATTTGTCAAATGCATGGGGTCCATGTGCTGTAAACAAACGGCTATAATCCAGGTCCTATTGTAAAAAATGTGGTTTCTAACTGGCATTTCTTCGTCACAATTTTTAAGTGTCCGAGAGGTCATTTTTTAATTTTTCGGGTCATGGTGCTGTCAAAAACAGCTATAATCCAGGTCCTATTATAAAAAAAATGTGATTTCTAACTCGCATTTCTTCATCACAATTTTCAATAGTGGCTGAAAGGTAATTTTTCAAATTTTTGGGGTCATGGTGCTGTAAAAAAATAGCTATAATCCAGGTCATAGTCCCAAAAACGTTTTTTTTTTTTTTTAAACTCTTTTATTAAAGCTAATTTTATTGAGTGTTGAAAAGGTCATTTTTTCTGCTTTTTTGGGGGGAAAACAGCTGGGGGAAAAATTTTTCAAGGGTTTTTTTAAAATAAATCTTGTTTTTAAAAATTTCAAATTTTTTCTTCTAATTTTACTTCTTGTGTCTTTAAGGGGTTTTCCCGTGGTTTTTTGGGGTCAGGGTATTTTGAATGGGGTTTCCCGGGGGGGCAAAATTTGGGGCAGTACTCCGGTCAGTGGCCTATGCCTTTTCAAAATATTGGCATTTACAAAAAAGGCCCCTTTTGGGCCTTTTAAGGGTATTGGAACCCTAGAAAAAGGCTGCCACCTTTAAAAGTATCATGAAAATACTCCGGATTTACAATGTTTAAAAAAAGCATGGGTGGGTGAAATTTTTGAACATGCAGAAAATTTGGGAAAACCCTTGCCCCAAAAATTCAATGGGTTTGTATGGTGGGACATTTTTCCCCCAAGAAAAGAGACAATTTCCTCCAAACACCCTTCAGTAAAATGAGAAAAAAAAAGCCAAAAAAAAAAGGGGGACTGGGTGGAATTTGGGCATCAATCACCCGCGTTTTTCCCAAATGAAGTTTAAAATTTTTCCGCATTTATACGGAGGGGGGAAGCGCTCTTTTGAGGGAGAAATTTCTCAAGGTACCCCGGTTTTTGGATTTTTCTTCTGAGGAAAAGGGTCGAGGTCTTAGCTAAAACATCCGGATTCTTTCTTTTGTCCCGGGTTTACGTAGCGTTGCTGGTCATAAGGGTTAATTTTTTGCCCTGTTAATAGAGGAAAGACATCGCCCTGGGCTCTCACCGCACCCTCTAATTTCCGGGCCCGCCGTGAACTCCCCTTGATTCCCCGTTACAGTCCCCCCCTTTTTCAGCAATTTCCTTTAACCCAAATTTACAGGGAAAAATGCAAAGGGAAATTTTAGACAGGGGCGTTAACAAATGGGGGGCATTGTTTTATCTTTTTCACCCTTTTTAAAGGCACGGGGGGAACAAAGGGCAGCAAGTGGGCAGCAGTAGAATGGGGAAGTAGTGTAGCAGGGGAACGCAAATTTGGGGGAAAAGTTTTTTTAAAAAAAATCAAATTTTTTTTTGCAAATTTTTGGGGATAAAAGGGGCCATAAAGGGGAATTTTTTGGGGTTTTTAAAGGTTTTTGTGGGGGAAAAAAAGGGGGTAGGCAATGTTTAGTTCACTAAAAAAAGTGGTTCAAAAATTCTTTCTTCCCGGGACTTTTTAATTGTGGGTCATTGCAGGGGGGGGGCCTGATTGGGGGGAAAGGAGGGGATGGTTTTAATTTTAGTTTAATAAAAATTTTTGGTTTTAAATACTTTATCTTCGGTACTTTTTTAATTTTGGGTATGTGGGTTTTTGGGGTCTTTTGCGGGGAAAAGGGCAGGGGATAAATCAAGTCAAGTTTATAAAACAGTGGTTTAAATCTATTTTATTGGCAATTTTTTAAAACTGAGGGTAAAAAGGGCCCTTTTTTTGCGGCTTTTGGGGGTCAGGGTGCGGAAAAGGGGGCAGGGATAGTCAATGGGCCAGTTCATAAAATTTGTAGGTTTAAAAACTTCTTTCTTTCCCGACTTTTTTTGGAGGGTCCATAAAGGGGATTGTTTCGGCTTTTGGGGTTATGGTGCTGTAAAATAAAACAAAAGGGAAAGGTATTATTTTAAAAAAAAAGCTTTAAATTTTCCCCGCTTCAAGGCCCTCAAAAATTAACAAGGCTTTTTCGGTGTTTCTTCCCTTTATCCCGGTTTTAAAACAAAATTCAGCCCAATTTTTTCAACCAACTTCATTTGGGAAGGGAAAGCAGGGGAATTTTTAGGAAGGCCCTTTATTTGGGAAAAAAAAACTGGGGGAAAGGGTTGTGTGGGTCTTCATTCCCTTGTAATTTTTCACATGGAACAACGGTTTAGCAATGGGCCCGTAGTGAATTTTAAGTAGCGGGGTTATTTGTATAGCCGCGCAGATTGGGAAAAAAAATATTTTTTAAAAAAAGTTTAATTTATTATTGCAAAAATTTTTTTTTTGAGGGTTTTCCCTAAGGGCATTTTGCTGGTTTTTGGGGGTCAGGGTACTTTAAAAACGGATGCCCCGGGGGGCCAATAGGCAGTAATTTTCCCGTCAGGGGCCCTAATCAAAAGGGGCCCGGGGGTTTTTGGGTTAAAAAATTGGAAGTAGGGAATGGGTGGGCCCCCATTTTTTTTAGCTTTCTTTTGGCGGGTTTTTAAAAGTTAAATTAGATGAAGACCGGTAAGCCCTGGCTTCACCGCACCCCCCTTTTAAATTAGGGACCCCGCCGTGAACCTCGTGTTCCCCGTTGGGGTTTGCTATTTTATGCCCCCCACATATATGAAAAGTTGTTTGGCCCCGGTGCCCAAAAAAGTGATAAAGGGGGCTCCCGCCAAGGTTACCCCTGTGCCCCCTTTTTAATTTCCGGGTTTTTCTTTTTTTATGGGCAAAGGGGCTTTGCGATGCTGCGTTTTACCCGCTTTTGGCTGCGCCCTCCTCATGTTTTTTAAGGGTTTGCTATTGAACGGAATTTGGAATTTTGACCTTGGGGATTTTTTTTTTTAAACTTTTGTAGCCCCAAATTTTTCTTGACAAAGATGTACCCCGTTTTACAGTTTTTTTTGGGATGTTTTAAATTCTGCTTTTACCACTTGTTTTTGGTTTTGAAATAAACCCGGTGTTCCTTTCCCATAGGGCTTTTAATGGGAAACAAAGATTAATTTACCCAAAAAAAAGTCGAACATGGGGGGATGGAAATTTCCCAAAAACTGGAAAACTACTCGAAACAGATTATTGGGCCCCATCGCTCTTACTAATAAAAAAGTTGTCCTTTTAAATTTTGTTTTGAAAAATTTATGTCATCCCACCCCTTTTATCTCCCACGGGAAACCCCGCTAAACCTGCGTTAAAAATTTGTTTTTATGTCTTTTCCTCTCCAAATTTTTTAAAGTGCTTTGTGGGAAAGCCCGCGCCCTTGTAATAAATCACGACTGGTCCCTTTACCTTTTTCCTTTTTAAATCCTCAATTCCTAGCTCTCACAAACTTGGGGTCCCAGCAATCAGACCCGGGATTTCCCCTTTGTGCCCTCCCCTTCGGGGGGCCTACACTTTACCACACCCCCCACAGAAATGGGAAGGGCCCCCCGGGTGGAGGGGTTTGGGATTTCTTCTGCTCCCAATTTTCACCTAACCCGGTCATTCCCTATAACCCCTCAACCCCCCTTTTTCCCCCCCTTTGAGGTCCCCACCCCTTTGGGGCTCTTTCGGCCATTTTCCTTTAGAGTCGCAGTTGTCCCACAGAAACCCCCGGGGTCACCCCGCCAGTTTCTGGATCATTTTTCTGCCTGGCTTTCCCCATTTCCTTTGGGGTGAAAAAAACCCAAAATCAATTTAAGGGGGATTTAAATCCCCCTTGACAAACCCTATGTTTCCTTCCCCCTCTCCGTTTCTTTCCCCAAAAAATCTTTCTTGGCCCCTTTGCGTTTCCGAATTCCAACTCCAAAAGGGTGGGAATTTTTCTTGATTGGTCTTCTGTCGGGTTTTGCTCAAAAATTTTTTTTTTTTTTTTTTTTTCTTTTTTCCCCAAATCTCTTATGAACTCTCGGATCATTTAACCCTTAAACCTTTTATATCCCAAAACTTTCGCCTTTCCCCGGCGAAAACCCAAACCCCTCGCCCTTCCGAAAATTCCCCTCTATTTAAACCCCTCAGGAGCTCACCCGACACCCTACAGTCCTCCCCCCCAATCTCCTCCCTTTTCCTGTCCTGGCCTGGTGTCAAAAAGTTACAATGAAACCTCCAAACCCCTGGACTGTTGGGACCCCTCACACACCGCCCCCAGGGTTCCCGAACCGGGCCCCCTGCCCTTTGGGACACGCCCCGATCCCATTTACAGGCTGTTCCCGGTGCGGCTGAGCGTCTGTGGGAGAAAAGTTTAAAGCTAATGGGGACTTTTCCCACTACAAATATTTCTCAGGGCCTTTCCCAATTTCCCCTTTACTCGCCCAAAAAAAAATATTTCACCTCCCCCATTTCAACACACAAACAACCCAAAAAAAGGCTGTTTTTTTAACCCCTTCCCCTCCCCCCTTAGGCCCAAAGCTCAGGCCCCCCGGGAAAAGGAAACCCTGGTGTGAAAATTGCCCTCCTTTTAAAAGGCAAATTGGCAGATCCGGCAAAAACCTTAAAACACAATCCCCCAAATTTAAAACCCCACCTGTCCCTTCCCCCACCCCTTTCTAAACTGCTCTCAGTCCCTTTACCCGCATCAGAAGAAAGAAATGTCCAGGCTTCTCCCGTCTGTTTTGCCCCAACCCCCTTTTTTTCTTGTGAACCCAAATTTCCCCCCCACCCCTTTTAGTCCCCTTTTTTCAGCTGTCCCCTCTCACCTACTTCAAACTGAAACCTTCTTCCCGGGACTTTTTTGGGGTCTTTCCCCTCTTCCTTTTTTAAAAAAGCTGGGTTTTAAATTTTTTTAATTAAAAAGGCCCCTTTGGACCCTTGTTTCTCCAAAAAACCCGGGAAAAACATTGGGGGGCTTTTTTTTCGCCTGGGGTCCCCTTTTTCTCTCTGCCTTTCTTTGGGCCCTCTGCCCAAACCGGTTTTCCCCACCCCTAACTTAAAGGAAACTGCTCTTTCTAAAATTTTAATGATCTTTTAAGCAAAAACTCAGGGGTTTAAACTATTGTGCTTCTTTGGATTCTCTGGCCAGCGTTTTTTGACAATTGTGGATAAACCCCCATCTCCTCAGCATGCTCCGGGCATCGGTTTTCCGGCACCGCTCTCTCTTGGTTTTTTTCCTACCCCTTGACCGCCCTTCAGTGTCTCATTTTCCCGGGTTTACTCCTCCCTTTTCCCTCTTGCGGGGGGGGTTCCTCAGGGAACCGGTTTTTGGTCCTCTCCTTTTTTACTTTAACAGCCCCCCCTTGGGCCAAACAAACAGCCGATTTGGCTTTCCAGTTTTATTTTCGTGAAGGCCCCTCAACAAAACAATTTCCCCCCAGACATCACCCCGCCCTGCTACAAAACAACCCGTGGGCTGTCTGTCGCTGTCTCTTGGGAAACATGTCCCTCTCTTATTCCAATTTAAACCCCCCTTTAAAAGAATAGGGATCCCCCATTTAAATAAACCCACCTCACCCCGCTTTTTTCTCTTCAGTGTGTTGGGGACCACTTAAAAAACCCAGGCGGAAAGGGCCCCCTGTTTTGGGGTTTTTTAATAGACTTTGGGTTTATTCACCCTATATCAATCCCTTGCCCCCTTTTTGTCAGCACCCCAAGAAAAATCTCCAGAATCCGTCCCTTTCTCACTGTGGGGAAAAAACTTTAAAAATTTATTTTGCTCCCTTTTTCATTTTTCTTCTTGATTTTTGTAAAACCCCCACTTGTTGGTCTTCATCTTGTAAACTTCCCCCCCTCCCCAAACTGTCCTGAAAGCAGCAGCCCGGCTTGTTTTTTTTTCCAAACCCCATTTTGATGCCTCTACCCTGTGTCAGTTTGCATGGTGCATAATTTAGTACGGAAAAAACAAAAAATAAACACTTAACATATAAGGCCTTTTTTCCCGTGCTGACCCCATAATCCCTCCCTTATTCTGTCTAAAAACCCCCCTGCTCTCTCCCCTCTGTAAAAAATTTTAAAAACTACACACCCCAATCAAACCCAAACCCCATGGCCCGGGCTCCAGATTTTGCACGTATTGCACCCGTTCCCTGGAACATGTTACCCCTGTATCAGGCACCCCTACAACCCTTACAGTTTTAAGTGCGCTCTGAAAAATCATTTTTCTTTGCCCAAACCCCCCCAAAATTCCCCAATTTTAACCCCCAAATTTTTTTGTACAGATTTCGCAGTCCCGCACTTTGTCACCCACAGGAAATTTCTGTATATAGATGTAATGGTTGGGATGGAGGTTTTAAACCCCAAATTTTTTGTGTAAAATACCCTTTAAATTTTTGTAAAATGGCTGGGGCCCTTTTTAAACCCAAACATTGTCACTTTTGTTTCCCCTTCACCCTAAAAGATTTTTAAGGGAAAAACTTTTTGGGGCAGGGCCCTACACCGCGTGTCTCATTTGTCAGTAGCTTTTTTTTTAAGGGAATGTTGGTTTGTCTGGGCTTTTCCCCCTTAAATTTTTTAAAGTGTGCGGGAATATGTTGGCCCCTATATAAATTTAAAATTTTTATTAAAAAATTTTTATTTAAAAGTATGGCAGGCAGAGTTTTAAACTCATTTTTCTTCAGCTGTTACTTTATTCCCGTAGAGTTCATTAAAAATACAAAATGTGACCAAATGATTGCTTATTGTTCTCTCCACAGAGATAGATAAAATTTTTTTTGGAGCAGGGCAAAACTAATGGAAAAAGGAAAAAAAAGGGTGAACTTTTTTTGCAATGGGGAGGGGTTTTTTTTTCCCATTGTTAGGTAATGTTTATAGTACAAATCATGGCCTAGTCTGAAAAAAAGAACCATAAATCCCCTTCCTTAAAAGCTGTACCCCGACTCCCAAGGGGAAAAATCAGGGAAAAAAACCCGGAAAGTCTTGCCCTTAGAGGAAAAATTTTAAAAATTAAAGGAAAAAAAATCACTCAAAAAACCAAAAATTTTAAAATTTGTGAAAAGAAACTTTGATGTAGTGTTTATTAATGCCTTTTTAAAGCCAAAAAACCACTTTGGGCCATGGACTAAACTTTGTTTGTTTATACGATCATTCCTAATCATTTTGAACCTCCCCTGCCCGCCTACAAGATTTCAACTGCGGACCAATTCTCTGGAATATGCTACCCCGGGGATAAAGGAAAAATTTTTCAACCCTCACAGTTTTTTAAAAGGGCCTGAAAATTTCATCTTTCGGGCTGGGCCCCCCAAGATTTCCCCAAAAGCTTTCACACACATCTGTCACTCCCTGCACTTGGGCACTCACAGGCACTTATCTGTATATAGATGTACAGACTGGGTGGCAGGTTCATCCATTTTTCATGTAAACCACCCCCTATTTATGAAACATGGCCGGACCATTGTAAACTTGGCACTTCTTACCGTATGTTTCACCCATACACCCTAATAGATTGTAAGCTCTCACGAGCAGGGTCCTCACACCTTGTGTCTCATTTGTAAGTACTTTTAATGTGTAATGACTGTATGTTTACCCTTGAATTTGTAAAGTGCTGCGGAATATGTTGGCTCTATTGAAATAAAGATTATTATTATTATGTGGAGCATCTCTATAAGCTTTTGTGTACACAGTTTGGGCCACATGTATGAACTGGTTTAGGTCTAAAACTCACTCTTTGGTCCATAGACACCTATGGGCAAAAAAGTGAGTTTTAGACCTAAACCAGTTCATACATGTGGCCCTTTGTGTTAAATTACTATTACAAAATCTGACTGCATTTTAACATTGGTGTACCGCAGGTTTGCGCAGAAAGCCAAGGTCAGATCTCTCGCCGGCCCAGTATATTGACCTACGGGAATCTGACAGGAATCCACAGGAGGATAGAACATGTTCTATCTTCCATTGGAGGCCAGAGGTTTACAAATCTGACAATAGAATATCTGTGCTGTGTAGACTACAGCACAGATTTTCTATTGAGGTGTATGGGGCACTGGTTACAGTCGGATTTTTGGTGGATTCTACATACTGAATCCGCTGAAAATCTGACCAGAAAGCAGTGCTCTGCAGACATGTTCACACAGCATATTTTGGGGTTGTAATTGTGCTGCAATACACCCGAAGTATGCCCTGCAAACACAGTAAAATCATAGCACTCATTGAGTGGTATGATTTTCAGATGTATTCCCCCGGCACGTACTGAACGCTGGGAGAAAGAAGTGACATGTCGTGAAAAGTCAGTGGGAGCACTGTTGAAAGTACTTGCTGGCCAGCGTGTATTTTGAAACCGCCGGTGTATATCGGCGCGCACAGTTTGCGCTGCTATATGCAGCGGAAAAGCCATGTGAACATATGTTCAGACTGCCTTTACCCGGTGTATAGAGGCGCATATTGTGCATGCCGCTATATGCCTGCAGGTTTAGAAGTACACGCTGGCCAGCGCATACTTCTAAAACGCTACAGCCCTGCCCCCATCCGACCTCTTTTTCCCCTACGCGCAAGCGCCTGAAAGATGTGATGTCACTTCTTTCTCTCTGCGCAGAATATGTCTGAAAATCATAGATCTCAATGAGGTCTAGGATTTTACCATATTTGCGGAGCGTACTTTGGACGTATTTCAGCGCAATTACCGCCGAAAGTACGCCGGCAAATATACCGTGTGAAGATGCCCTAAGGAGGAAGAGTCTGACCTGAAGAAAGCAGTTAATACAGTGGTCCTTCAACTAAAAAAAGCTACGACAAGCAAACTTGACTAGGTAGATCTCCATATACAAGTGTTCAAAGTGAAGAAAAATACCTGCCTGAAAGCTCACACTCCGAGAGTTCAAAGCATGACAGCTAGCGAAAATGAATGATGTTCTGAAAGTACAAACATTGGCCAAGGGAGAGTGGAGAGAACATGGACCTCATCTCTGCAGTCCGTGAGCCTCCCCAGATGAAGAGAAGCCTCCTGGGTGGGGTTGTTGAAGCAAACAGCAGAATGACTGATCTGACAATGCAGGGGAACATGGGGGTGTGAGACCAGGCTCTGCTACATTCTTTATTTTGAGGAGGCCATCACCAATGAGGTCCAGAAAGTAGCTCTCTGCAAAGGTACCGGTGGTATAGACAGGTCAGGATTAGAGACGGGCGAATTTCTTAAAAATTCGATTCGCCAGTAGGGATCAGTGATTATAATCTACAAAGTTGAAATCGGCACGGTTTTTAGGTTGATCGGAAATTTCCGATCACGCGATAATTTAGGTGAGAATCTGCGCATAATCTGTTACTATCGCGCCATTTTCGGCCCTTCCTGTCATTTTGGCGGCCAGCAAATCAGCTTAGAGCATAGAGCAGGGTGAGCTGGGTGTGCGACGTCATGACTATGATGTGTATGGTTGTCATTGGCTGGAAAAATCACATGACCTCGTTTTGCATAGAACAGCCCTCCCTGTTCAGCATCAGTGTGTCAGTGTGACTCATTAGAGCAGGACATGTGTTAGATTGTTAGATCTCTCCTCAATACAGCTCAGCGACACAGTTCTCTTTGTTCACACAGACAACTATGCTTTTAGCAGTTAACATTAGAAAATAGGTAGATTAGAGAATTTCAGTTCTTCGTTAGGCTGAGACTTTTAAAGAAGCATCTAGCGCTGTACGGCCGCGGTGGGATGGGGGGGTGGGAGGCGGGTTGCGGGCGAACACAGACAGACAGGCATGCTTTTGAAAGGAGAGTGTATATTGTGCAGCCCAGACTCTGCTTTGAACCTGCATTGAAATGGCTTTTTTTTTACCAGTTTTTGGCCAGCACACCTCGCACCTGAGGTGAAATAGTACCTTTTATTTTGTGCAGCCCAGTTTTGTTCAAAGACCCACCTTGTACTTACATTAGGATACAGAACTTTTCTAGTAACTGCAGGTGTATTTCATAGGTGCATAAACCAACTTTTATTATCCGTACACAATTTAATTAGGTGTTTTTCACTTTGGCGCAGGCCATTTTTGTTCAAAGACCCACCTTGTACTTATATTACGATACAGAAATTTGCTAGTAATTGCAGGTGTATTTCATTGGTGCAAAAACCACCTTTTCTTATCCGTATAACATTTAAATAGCTGTATTGCACTTTGGTTCGCCCCAGTTTTTTTCAAATAGCCACCTTGTACTTAAATTTGGATACAGAAATTTCGTAGTTACTGTTGGCGTATTTCTTTGGTGCAAAAACCGCCGTTTGTTATCCGTATAACTTTTAAATAGCTGTATTGTACGTGGTGCGGCCGTAGTTTTTTTCAAATAGCCACGTTGTACGACAATTCTGATAGAAAAAATTTATAGCAACTGTTCTCGTTTGTCATTTCTGCAAAAAACACAATTTCTCATCCGTGTAACGTCTGAATAGTTTTATTGCGCTCGTTGAATCTCAGTTTGGTGCATATCGCGCACTTGTATGATATTTTGTTGAAAACTATCAATTCCTAGTCCTACTGGGCAGTTGTAAATCCCTGGGACTGAAGGACTGAACATGGAGTGAAATGCAGGTGGTAAGCAAGCAAAGAGGGGTGTAGGACATGTAGGTAGAGGTACAAGAGAAGGTGCTCCTGCCAGTGCTGGCGACAACACGCAAGCCAGCGGATCGTCGGTTGCAGGACCGTCAGGCCTGTCATCGCTGGGTCAGGGCCCTGTGAATCTCAGTAACGAACAGCGTCGCCAATCTGTTCTTCAGTGGTTAATGAAACCTGCATCCAGCAGTCTTACCTCCTCGTCCTCCCAGTCACGACCACAAATGTCGTTATCATCGTCAGCATCCGTCCAACATGAAGCGAAGGCAGCCCAAATGTCAACTCGTGTACCCACCACTGTGGATAATCCATTTTCTGAAGACCTCTTTGATGACAAAATGCGGTTGGGGTCAGAATGCATTTCCAAAGATCAAGAGGCCAAAGAGGATGATTGTCTGCTCTGACGCCCAGTTACTGATGCCATCAGAGGAGGAGAAGGAAGCCGGTCAATCGGCAAAAATCCCGGGCGGTCGGCAACGCCTTGGAGTGCCTCTTGCTTATAGCCCGCAGCTCCTGGATGCAGAACGTCAGGACAACGAAGTCACCTGTGTTGATGATGAGGATGACGACATTGCGGATCCAACGTGATCTTTTCAGCAGAATTTGCTTGCGAGCGCTTCATCACTGGACGAGGAGGAAGACGATGGGGCAGTGTCAGTACGGCTCACGCCTCAAAAAGGGAGAGGGCGGTCGCAGTAGTCCGCTGAGATGATTCCACCACCCACGATCAGCGGAAACACCGCTCCTCACTTATCGCCGTCGAAAAGGTCCAGGACCTCTCAAGCCTGGGCCTTTTTCGAGCAAGCCTCTGATTCACCCAGCGATGTCATATGCCGCCTTTGCCGTAAACGTGTCAGTAGAGGCAAGAATCTTAGGTGTTTAACCACCACCAACATGTCTAGTCACATGCAGCGAATGCATGAGTTGAAATGGAGGGAACACTTGGCCAAAAATGGACACACCGATGCCGGGCTTCCAACCACTGTCACACCCTCTGTCTCCGCCTCCTCCTCCTCCGCCACCACCAAGCGTTCCTCAGCTGTCCATGTCTCTCAGAGTCATGATCAGGGATCAGCCTCCGCTTCAGCCTCCACCGTTGCCCGAGTACCACCAGAGACCCATCCTACCCCTTCTCCTTCTACCAGTTTGACGACCTGCATGCCGTACAGTGGCCAGCCTAGCAGGCAGCCTTCTGTCTACCAGGTTTGGGAGCAGAAGAAACACTTTAACCCTAACCATCCCAAAGCCAAAAGCCTGAATATCGGCAATTCCAGGCTTTTGGCCTTGGAAATGTTGCCTTTCCGTCTGGTGGACACAGATGGGTTCCGCCACGTCATGGCCCTTGCCTGTCCCCAATACCAGATGCCGAGCAGGCATTTCTTTGCCAGAAAAGCCGTCCCTGCCCTGGCCAGCCACGTGTCATCTAAAATTTCAAGTGCGTTGTCTGCATCTGTGTCCGGCAAAGTCCATCTGACCACCGACACATGGACTAGTAAGCACGGCCAAGGCCACTATATCTCTGTGACAGCTCACTGGGTGAGTTGGGTGGATGTCTCTGGTGGGAACGGTGGCTCTCAGGCTCGGCACACGCTCTTCAAAACCGCAGGGATGGTGCAGGGTTCTTTCCCCAAAGGTCCTCTGGTGGCATCACGTGCCCAGAGAAACCAGGCCGTGTTGAAATTAATCTGTCTTGGAGACCGTCAACACACAGGTCAGGAGCTGTGGACGGCTCTTCGCAACGAGACCGAGCGCTGGCTGGGTGACAGGAACCTTGTGCCAGGCAAGGTGGTGTGCGATAACGGGCGAAATCTGCTGGCCACCCTTAAGATCGGTAGGCTGGAGCATATCCCTTGCCTGGCACATGTCATGAACCTTGTCGTCCAGAAATTTCTAAAGTGCTACCCGGGTCTGGACTGCCTGCTGAGGAAGGCTCGAGGTCTGAGCTCACACTTCCGCCGTTCGCACCCTGCTTCGTCCCGCCTGGCTGCGTTGCAGCGTCAGCTTGGCCTCCCCGTCAACCGTCTCATTGTTGACGTGGCAACACGCTGGAATTCCACTCTCCACATGCTCCAGCGATTGTGGCAGCGGCGCAATGCCATTACGCAGTACGAAGTGACACAAGGCCTGACAAGCAGCGGTGCGGACCTCGGGGTGTTGAGCCATCTAGAGTGGAGGAAGGTGAAAGAGCTCTGCACCATCCTTGCCAGTTTTGAAGAAGCCACCAAAATGGTCAGCGCAGACAATGCCCTTGTCAACATAAGCATTCTGGTGATCTTAGTTCTGGAACGATCGTTGGACACTCTGAAACATCAGGTCCCACCAGCGACGGAGGAGGAGACGGACACAGATGCGGACACGGAGCCTCTCTCCCCGTCGACTCCAGAAGGCCCGACAGTTTCACAATTTTATCGGTCTTCATTAGGCAGTGGTTCAGGGTCCTGGGCTAGTGCAAGGCGGCGCCTCAGCTCTCAGGGTGCATCATCTCAGGCAAGTCAGGGCTGTGTTGAAGCTGTGCCGGAGGAAGCGGAGGAGGAGGAGGTATTCCTGGACACCGACGTTACCGACGTCCCTGCCTTGGAAAGAGGTTGGCACGAATTTGAGGCGGAGGAGGAAGATGAGGAAGATCAGTTTGCTAGTGCCCCTTGACCCAGAGGCTTGGGAAATCAGGGCTCCATCTCTCACATGAGTGCTTGGATGCTCCATTTCCTCCAACATGATCCTCACATAAAGGCCATCAAACATCTAACAACAGTTACTGGGTGGCCACCCTCCTCAATCCCCAGTACAAAGCAAAACTCAGCACTTTCCTTCCCCCACCCAAAATGCAGGAATTGGAGACCGTGCCGATTGATCAACTGGAGACATCTGTTGCGTCTGCTTCACGTTCTTCAAATGTGACGGTGGATAGAAGTAGAGTGCCAATTAGCCATAGGGGCAGCAGCAGGCATTGTGGCAGAAGCCTAATAGGTGACCTCTGGCAATCTTTATTTACCACCTCACCAATGCATGTAATGCAGGGCACACATACAACACACAGAGACCGGCTTAAGATTATGGTGCACTACTATCTGCGTCTCAACACCGATGTTTTTGGATGTGTTCTGGACCCAATCGACTTCTGGGTATCCAAAATGGATGAATGGCCCGAGCTCGCTGGCCACACCATAGAGGTGTTGTCCTGTCCAGCAGCCAGCGTCATATCTGAGCGGACCTTCAGCACAGCTGGAGGAGTCATTACAGACAAACGCATCCAAATAATGTGGATCGCTTGACTTTTATCAAGATGAATCAGGCATGGATCTCTGATGATGTTGTGGCCCCAATTGCGGAGGTCACCGATTAGTTGCCGGTCTACTTCACATTCCTCTTCCAAAAGAAAAGGTCTTCTTGAAAACTTTTTTTTTTAAATGATAATTTCTTACTGCAATTTTTATTCTCAGTTCCCAAAAGTTCAGTTTGCTGATTTTGCAGTGAGGAGACTGTAAAAGACACCAAGGTTTCATGAAAAAACCATATTCCATTTACTCACTTCATCTTTAGAATTTTTCGCATTGTCAATGGTTTTGGGGTCATGGTGCTGTGAGATACAGCTATAATCATGGTCCTTTTGAACAGAAATGTGGCTTCTAAGTGGCATTTCTCCCTCACAATTTTTAACAGCGGCTGAGAAGTCATTTTTATCATTTTTTGGGTCATGCTGCTTTGAAATGCAGCAATACTACAGGTCCTTTTCTAAAAAATGTGGTTTCTAACAGACATTTGTTCTTCATAATTGTCAAGAGTGGCTCAAGGGTGATGGTGCTGTCAAAAAACAGGAATAGGTAGGACACTGTTAATGGACACATATTGCAAAATTACTTGTTTTTGCAAGATCTATAACATAGCTAGCAATCCCTGTAGTGAGACAACCCATTTAATACAATTAAAAAAAAGAGAAACAAAAGACGTGGTGGGATTCCATCCTATTTTAAAAATGTGTTTTCTAGAATTAAACTACTTAAAAACTTGCATGTACAAAATAGCTGATACAAATATTCCTCTGTACAAGGAAAGTACAGGAAGACTTGAACAGATGTAGGTTATTCAGAGGACATGGTGTATGGAGCACATTCACCACACCAAGAACAGAGACCATTTCCTCCAACACGTTGATTAAAACGAGAAAAAGAATGCCAAGAAAAAGGGCACCTGGGTGAAACAGGATCGTCAACCACCAGCATCTCCAAGTGAAGCTCTATTGGTCCGCACTCATACGGAGGGGCAAGCGCTCTCGTAGAGGCAGAAATTTCTCTAGCGCTACCCAGGTCTCGACTGTGTACTGAGGAAGGCTGGAGGTCTGAGTTCACACTTCCGCACTCTGCTTCAGCACGACTGTTTTCGATGCTGCGTCATAAGGGCCTTTTTTGCCGTGTTAATGGATGACGGACGCCTGCCTGGGCTCTCAACGCACCCACTGTAACTCGGGCCCTGCTAGCTGAACCTGCATGCTAATAGATGACGAACACCAGCCCTGGCTCTCACCACACCCACTGTAACTCGGACCCTGCTAGCTGAACCTGCGTGATCCACGTTTACAGCCTCACCCGCCTTGATCAGTAATTTCCTCCAACCCACTTGACAGTAGAATGAAGGATTTTCAGACAGGCCTCGTTGACCTACTGGGACATCTGTTTTGTTTGCTTCACATTCTAATGTCACAGAACAATGTCACCAGTAGAATGACAAGTAGCTCTAGCAGCAGCAGTAATGTAAAACGAGTTGTTTTTAATATAGTTTATTTCTTATTGAGAAATTTTCTGCTGATGGTCCATAAGGGCACCTGTTCGGGTTTTTGGGTCATGCTGCAGTCCAGGACATGGATAGTCTATTTCCAGTTTAACTGAAATGGTGGCTGAAAGACTCCTTTTTCCAGCACTTTTTAAATCTGGGGGTCATGCCGGTTGGGTTTGGGCTCATACTGTGTCCAGGACATGATAGTCAATGTCCAGTTCAACTAAAATGGATGGTTGAAAACTCCTTTTTCCGGCACTTTTTAATCTGTGGTTCAGACAGGTATAAGGGTCATACTGCGGTACAGGACAGGTATAGTCAATGTCCAATTCAACTAAAATGGTGGTTGAAAGACTCCTTTTTCAGGCACTTTTTAATCTGTGGGTCAGGCAAGTTTAGTGGTCATACTGCGGTCCAGGACAGATATAGTCAATGTCCAATTCAACTAAAATGGTGGTTGTAAGACTCCTTTTTCCGGCACTTTTTTAATCTGGGGGTCATGCAGGTTCGGGGCTCATGCTGTGGCCCAGGACATGGATAATCAATGTCCAGTTCAACTAAAATTATGGTAGCACGTATCCAGTTTACTGTTGTGGATGTTAATTCCAGCTTCTGCAGCCCTGTTTGGGTGCAATAATGAAGGTGTTGTTCCTCTCCCATAGACTTTAATGGTCATCGGCGATGATCTATTATCGACTATCGGATATCGGCATGATAATTGACGATAGTCGACGCAATCGCTCATCACTATTCGCCAGGTTCGCTGAATTTTCTGCAAAAATTTTTTTCGACCCGAATTTATTCGCGGCGAATTGTGTTAAAAAGCTGCTATTTTCTGGCTGCGGAGAGCCTGTAGGGTGTTGTAGAACATTGTGCCATGCTCAAATATGCATAGGGAGCTTGGTTTGGTCTTCATACAATGCTGTGCTTTAGTATGACACGCAGATGCCAGCCTCCGCTATTAGAATCGCTTCACACTTTACTTCTCTGGGCAGTTACAGGGGCAAAACTGACCAAATAACGCAGCCTGACAAGGTAAGTAGCCCAGCTGGAAAAACCGAGTGGGGGCCAAGATCCTACTATATAAAAATTTTATTTATAATGCCAACATATCCGCAGCACTTTACAATTTTAGGGAAAAGGGCAGACAAACCAGAACTTTACATTAAAAAAAAAAAAGCTACTACAAAATGAACACGAGTTGGGGGGTCCGTTTTAAAATCTATTGGGTTTTATGGTGAAACAAAGGTAAAAAGGGAAAATTTTTTTTCAATGGCCCAGCCTGTTACTAAATATGGGGTGTATACAAAAAAAAATGGATGAACCGCCATCCCAACCAACATCTAAATACAGAAATGCCTGTGGGTGCCGGAAAAGCAAATGGTACAGAATTTGGGGGTTAAAAATTGGGGATCTTGGGTAGGCTTGGTAAGATGAGTTTTCAGAGCGCACTAAAACTAAGGTTTTGTGAATGGGTAAAAAAACGCAAAAGTATTTTTCCGGAGCGGCACGGGGCCACAGACCAGTGGGGGATTCACAACGGGGGTCACCCTCAGGCCAAGCTTCCGGTCACACGGCCATGGTTGACCACCAAGCCAACTTTTTCCGAAGGATACTACCACCACTTTCTCCCAATGACACGACAACCCCCGCAAAGATGGGTGCATCGAAAGGGCACAACCTTTAGATAGCATTCCCCCGGGAGCAGGTCGGGACCCTCACCTGCCCCAACCTCCTCTGCCCGTTTGGTTCCCACACCAAGAACACATTGCTGTGGGTTCTGCACCACAACAGCGAGGAAGAAAAAATTTGGGACAGGGGGCAGCAAAGAGTGGGGAAACATCCGCTGCTTTTTTGCAGAAGGGGGGCAAGAGTATAGGTAAGGGGCATGGGGGGTTATTTGCGCGGTAAAAGGCTCTGTCACGAGACCTTTGAGGGAATGCGGTGACGGGAAAAAAACACTAATCGATTAGCCGATCCACTTGGAAAGCTGGTGAAGCAAGCAAGGCTGGAAAAGATTCTGGTCCCCTAGTTAAAAAAGGCATAAAGTGCCCCCCAAAGGAAAATTCACCCAATCCATCATTTTTGCCCCCTTTTTTCTGCCTGGGAGAATGGCCCCTGGGCGGCCCACCCCCTTCGATTTACCCATCTCCCCCCGGGAAAGCAAGGGCTTCACACAGGGGGAAAGAAAGAGCAGTTTTCCCCGTCGGGCATGGCGCAGTCAACAATTTGGTGGGGGCCGGGAGCCCAGCGGGGTTGGAAGTAAAGGTCGGGACCAAAACACCAGATTTAATCACCCACTTTGCGGGCCCAGAAAGTTTGCGGTGCAGGAGCCAAGAGGAAGGCGTAACAGTCAGTGGGGAGCATTGGTGTAAAATCCCTACTCTGGTTGCCCTTTTTTTCCCAAGACCCCGGGAGGAGGGAACATGGCTTTAGAATCGTGGGCAAAAAAAAAGCACCCCAGGGCCCAACTTTGGCACCACACCCGCATCAACACATGCAGCTTCGCCAACAGTGGCCTGGGAAAACTCTCAAGTGGTGGCCACCTGCCCGCCGAAGCAACCGTGGGAACCTCCCATTCGCGTCAAAGTTCCACCACCCCCTCCGAAGACAACTGCCTGTCATTCACATCATTTACCGGTACAGATGCCCTGCCCCCGACACCAGGTGCCAGCATTTGTTCACCAGATTATTGCCAAAAGACACAGTATGCTGTACCCCTCCCCAAAGCAGAAGCTGACCGGCTCCAGTCCAAGTTGTGGTATTGCAGTCCCTCCTTTTTTTAAGTGGTGGGCTCTACACGTTCAGAAAATGGGCAGGAAAAGGGACTTTTTCCCTTCCACACCGCCAAGAACCCCCTGACTGAAAAGAACAGAGAAATTATGAACGGGAGAAACGATAAAAACAAAACAGGAGAAATCGATGAACAGAGAAAGGCCATTAATGATTTATTGATGATCCAAGCGGACAGGGATACTCTACTGTGTAAGTTTGATGTCAGCCAGTGGCAGCTCATGTGTGACACCTGCCGTTTGCACAGACCCTTTGAGGAGACCACGTTATTTGTCACTCGCCAGGACTACGGGATCAATAATGTCATTGCACGGCTTCATGTCTTGGAACAGGTGCTGCAAAATCTGTCTGGTCAGGGGACTGGAGACGTGGCGACTACATCTCACGGCCACATGAGTCCATTGGGGGCTGAACTGGAGGAGGAAGACATTGGAGCACAAGCAGTGTCTGGCGAAATGAGTGTTTTTTTCTACTCAGGTGACCGGAGAGGAGCAGCCGGAGGATTAGGAAGATGACCAAGACACACCATGGCAGTATACAGTGGAGATGGAGGCAGGGAGTCCCTCAGTCACTTGCGCAGATGGCCCGCTGCATGCTGATTTGCCTGGCTAGTGACAGCCGAACCGTCAACATCCAGCAGAGGGATGACTTCTGGCTCTCCACCCTCTTGGACCCTCGCTACCGGTCCCAAATGTGGGCATTTTTTCACCTGCCAATATGGAGGACAAACTCAAGTACTATAGAGACATCCTATGTAGTCAGTTGGCCGCTGCCTATCTGCATCATCGTCCATCGTCTAACAGGTCTGTCCTGTTTCTTCACCCCCCTCTAGTGATTTAGGTACCCACCAGCAGCAGCACCTGGCGCAGACCCTGAATTCTTCTGGCTACCTGCCTCAGCTACTATTCTGATGCTGCCACCCGCCTGATGCCACACATCTGCTGCCAGATCCTCCTTCAACCACCCACCATCTTTACCAGGGACTGGTATTGACCCCTAACTCCCCACTCTTCACTGGGCCATTATGTAGACTTTTGATGCTGCTTGCTGCCAACCTCACCACTCAGGTCTCCTCATGCTGCTGCTATCTCGAGGCTATGTCACCATGTCACTCTCTGGCTTGATGTTGCTGTTACTGCCACCTCCACATTATGTCACCTAGCTGCCGCCACTTCAAAATTATGACATTGTGCCACTCTCCGGCCTGATGCTGCTACTTCTGCCACGTCCACACTGTGTAATTGTGCCACTCTGTGGCCTACTCATGCTGCTGCCAACTGACCACTCTCTCAGTCAACCACTCTGTGGTTTCCTAATGCTGTTCCCACCCTCCACCACTCTATGACGTTGCCACTATGTTTGGTTTTCCCCTTCTTTTAATCTGTGAGAAGGAATGAAAAGGACAAACACAAACGATTGTGTCTTCGGAGAAGCCGTAAGGCTAGTATGTCATGGTCCTTTGTTTATGTCAGGATTGTCAGATGAGTAGGTAGCCAAAAGCAGGAGTGGATACAAAACACAGAAGACATGCAATTATTCCATTTACTTATTATTTTTGGGATAAACTCCTGTTTCTTTTTGGCTTTAGCAATGATGGATTATTGACCAATTGAAAGCGGACACTGAAGGATCAAAGGAATGGCAAAATGATTAGTTCTCTGCCCCATGTCACTCCATGTGCTCGCGGCCATTTTAGAAAAAAACGACGATGCTTTCCCGGAAAGTACCATAAACTTCGCCTTTGTGCATAACCAAAGTTTTCCTGAAATTCTAAACGAACTCCACGTCATTGGAATCGAGTCGCCCATATCTAATCAGGATATCTATGAAGAATAGAAAGATCAGCCACTTCTGGAGACCCGGTATGGTTTAGTAAAATGGGGACCAACTTTGCAGAGGGAGGTTAACTCACTTGAAAATATCTGAGGAGGCACACAGTTCTAGCACAACTATATGGCTATAGCAAGTGAGCAGGACATCACACATCAGCATTAAATTGTAAGCAGCAATTTACTGTTTATCAGAAAGTTTATCTACATAGTTACATAGTTTGTCAGGCCAAAAAAAGATATGCATCCATCCAGTTCAGCCCATTTTGCTAAAGTGTTGCTAAAGTGTTAATCCAGAGGAAGGCAAAAACCCCCATAAAGGTAGAAGCCAATTGTCCTCCTGTTAGGGAAAAAATTCCATCCCGACTCCAATCTGGCAATCAGAATAAATCCCTGGATCAACGACTCCTCTCCAGAATCCTAGTCACTATAACCTGTTATACTATCACCCTATCTACAATTATGCCAAATAAATTAGAAGGGGTAAAATGTCAGTATTTGCAAAAGAATGTCAGGAACTTATGTCAGGCAAGGAAAGGTAATACACAGTCCTTTTTTATGAGGGCAATCCACAAGTGGTTGCTTGTATGCAATGGAAACAACTTTGGATGAAAGAAGCTGAACATGTGCTCCACTTGCAGAATAGGGTACTGTGGCTGTGAGCATAGCAATGTCAAGTATATCACGTGGCACATCAAACACGCCATTCGAAAAAAAGGGTAACTTGGCTTCTTATGTAGTTACGTAAAATATGTGGTCAATGACTAACCTGCTGCACAGCAATGTCAGGGGCAATCCCATTATACGCCATCAGTGGAAGGGGGTAATGTGGTTGCCTGCGTAGCAATGACATATACACCTCCTCCCACAATATGCTAATCCACATCACACAAATACTGTGTGGCTGATTACATAGGCATTTCAACACAGTTTTATATAAGAGGCTAATCTGCATCTATTTTTAATTGGACTGAAGCAATGGGAAGGAGGCTGATCCTATCAGAAAACAGCAAGATGTTTCTGAGACAATCCATGGGGAAGAACAACACTTGCAAGACTTAAACCTGGATCCCTAGAGCAGGGGCCTTAGCACTAAGCTGCCAATTGGTATATAATTACATACTTTGTAAGGCCGAAATAAGACAGACGTCCATCCAGATCATTTTATTATGATACAGTGTTTATCCGGAGGAAGGCAAAAAAAAACCCATGAGCCAATTGTCCTCATTTTAGGGGGAAAAAATACTTTCCGACTCCAATCTGGCAATCAAAATAGATCTCTGAATCAATTACCCTTTTTCAGAATCCTAGTCAATATAACTTGTTATATTATTACACTCTAGAAATGCATCCAGACACTTTTAGAACTCTGTTAGTGAATTTACCATGACAAGTTTCTTTGGCAGAGAATTCCACAGTCTCACTGCTCTTACAGTAAAGAATCCCTTTCTAGGTTTAGGTAGAAACTTCCTTTTCTCAAGCACCCTTATGCTGGATACAGTCCTGGGTATAAATAGATCTTGGGAGAGATCTCTATATTGACCCTTGACATATTTAAACATATTTATTATGTCACCTGAAGCAGTCTTTTCCTTAACCCCTTACCGACATTTACGTACCCATACATCAATGTCAGGTAGGGGTTCCCGCAATTTGACGTATGGGTATGTCATGACGATCTTGCGAGCTCACAAGCATGGTGATTGACGGTTACCATGGCGACCAGTACACAGCAGTAATGCTGTGTGCAGATCTCCTACTGTATGAATGATTTGACGATCGTTCATATAATTCCACCCTGTTAAAGTTAAAAAAAAAGTGTGAAAGTAAAAAAAAAAAAAAAAAAAAAAAAAAAAAGTGTAAAAAAGTAAAACGCAAACACAAAAAATAAAATAAAAACACGTACACCGCCCTTTTCCACTTTACACAAAAAAGTCCTTACATACAGAAAAATAATGTTACGGCAATTAGAAGATAGCAATGTATAAATATTGTTTTACACAAAAAAAAAACTTCCACAAAAAAAGCTATATAACCTGGGTATCGCCGTAATCATCTCAACCCACAGAGCAAAACTAACTTGTCATGGATACTGCACAGTGAGCGCTGCTAAAAATAAAAAAAACACTACTAGGATTTCAGTATTTTCTTCACCTTGCCTTCCAAAAAACAGATTTAAAAGCGATCAAAAAGCCTTGTCCCCCCAAAAATGATAATAAAAATGTCAACTCATCCCGCAAAAAACAAGCAATACAGCTCTATACACAGAAAAATAAAAAAGTTCTGGCTCCCAGACTGCGGTGATGAAAAAACATGTTTTCCCTTTTGAATAAAAGTGTTTTTATTGTGCAGAAGCAGTAAAACAAAAAAAATATACAAACTGGGTATCGCTGTAATCGTATCGACCTGCTGAATAAAGCTAGGATGTCACTTATGCCACACGCTGACTGCTGTAAAAATTCAAAATAGAAAACACTACCAGGATTGCTGGATTTTGTTCAAAATGCTTCACAAAAACCTTAATAAGTGATCGAAGAGTCCTATGAACTCCATAATGGTACCAATAAAAACATCAACTCATCCTGCAAAAAACAAGCCCATACTAAGCTTCGTATACAGAAAAATAAAAGTTATGGTTGTCAGACTATAACATAAAAATGTTTTTATGAACGCATTTCTATTGTGTAAAAGTAATAAAACATAAAAAACTATATAAAACATATCAATGCAATTGTACCAAACCACATAGTAAAGTTATCCTGTAATTTATCCTGTATAGCGAACACTGTAAAAATTAAGCTCAAAAAACAATGGCAGAAATGCGTCCTCCCCTCCCATTTTCATGGCCCAACGCTAAAAAAAAAAACCTATGGAACACCTGTGCGCCCAAAATGTTGGAAAAATATATTTTTCTTTTTATTTTCAGAGCCTAATACTAAAAAAATTTGTGAGAGCCCTGTGTGGTCGATATACTCACTACACCCCTGGATATATTACTTAGGGAGTGTATTTTCCAATATGGGTTCTTTTTAGGGGAGTTTATTAAGTTTTAGCACCTCAGGGTGTCCGCAAACCTGAAATGGTGCCTAAATAAAATCGTAATGAAAATGAGACCCCAGAGTCCGGTAGGTGCTCCTCCTATTCTGGGGCTTGTGGTTGAGCCAAATAGCGCACTATGAAAAAACATTGAGACTCTCGGTTCACAAATTTTGATCAAAAGATGTTTAAGCTGCCCACGACTTTCAACGTGATCTCAAAATCGGGCAGTCCTATGCTATCTTTACCTCTCAATCGAGTCAATCAGGCCTCTCACTGGGTCAACCGACCTCCATTATTCAGAGAGAAAAAATAAAAAAAACCCAACCTGCAAGCTGCCCTTCTTATGACAGCCTGTGAGAGTGGGCGGGGACAGAAACCCAAAATGGAAGCACCCCTTCCTTCCCATATAGGTTAAAATCAATGTACACTAAGTATAACGTATGTTTCTGCACACAAAAACATTTCTGAAAAAACGTATGCAAACCTGGGTGCCACTGGCAGGGCTGCGGCACACATGTAATTATACATGTACACACACAGACCGCCGCCAGCGGCACACTACTGCAAAAAGGGCAATACACTACGTGGAAATCCCTAAAGAAGCATTTATGCTATCTATCATACATGAAAAAACTTTGAGACTCTCGGTTCACATTTTTTGATCAAAATATGTTTAAGCTTAAACATCTTTGATCAAAAGTGAACGAGAGTCTCTAAGTTTTTTCATGTATGATAGATAGCATAATGCTTCTTTAGGGATTTCCACGTAGTTTATTGCCCAAAAAGCGCACTAGGGCCACATATGGGAGATCTCTGAAAACGGCAGAATCTGGGGAATTGAGGAGTCACATTTATCTGGTCACATCTACCGCGTTCCAGTGAATAAAAATGGAAAATCTGCAAAAAAAATAAATAAAAAAAAAAATAAAATTTGCTTTAGTTTCTGTGAAATATCTAAAGGGGTAACATAGTTACATAGTTTGTCAGGCCAAAAAAAAGACATACGTCCATCCAGTTCAGCCCATTTATTAAAGTGTTGCTGAAGTGTTAAAGTGTTGAAACATTAACAAACTTCCTAGATGCTTTTTTAAATACTTTAAAGGGTCTAGTTTCTTAGATGGGGTCATTTATGGGGGTAACATACGGACCCCTCAAAGCCATGTCAGAACTGGACTGGTCCCTTAAAAAATCTATTTTGCAGCCGACCTCCCGAACTTCCTGGCTGAATGGGAATCTACTTACTCGGCTACTGCGGCTTCTACGATTCAGGGTCGGCCCTCGTCCCAGCGAGAAGATGAGGTTACTCTCCCACCCAAAGATCAACGCTTGTCGAGACGCCAACGAACAGTGATGCGTCTGGAGAGGGTGGATGGCGCAACGCATAGGAACATGTGGCATAATACTCAAAAGATCTCCACCTTGCTAGGTACTGTTTCATTTCTTCGCCGGTCCTTCTTGTTTCGGACTGATTTCTATTCTTAGGATTAATAATTCTCCATCTATCGTGTGACCCGGGTTCTTGGCTCTATGGGATTGCTTAGGAGCGATTACCTCGGGACCCATTTACATTACACAATTCTCTGATACGTTTAAGTTTGTCTAGTATAAAATTTATAAACAGGCCCTACGGTTGCTCACGGTTTTCTCCTATTAAGACCTGTTTTTGACATGTTGTCACCAGACTATTTTCTCTCCCTCATAGGTACTTACGCGGGCCCTATGTGCTCGCATAAAGCAGTCGACAATACTGCGATTGTTAGAAATGTTTCCTTGGCCTATAGTATGTTTGATAGGCTCTTTCATTTGATTTTTTTCTTCTCCAGTTATGTTTGAGTAGATATCTTTTTGCCTGGACGGGGCGTGAGCATTCACAACCAGTCTGCTTGCTATTTCTGCCTTTCTTATTTTTGCCACCATGACAGCATTCCATATATCATCCCTTAATGTTAAGGGTTTTAATATGCCCGAGAGAAGGTCCCAGATCCTTAATACAATGCACAAGGGTCGAACTCATATTCTCTGTCTGCAGGAAACTCACATTATGAAAGGACACCTAGAAACCTTTAGAAACAGGTACTTTCCCTTATGGTGTCACAGCAGTAATCCTAATGGAAAGTCTAAAGGAGTGGCTATTTTTTTTTTCATAAAAATCTTCCCGTGAGGTTAATAGATAGTAGGGCAGATCCCAATGCTAGATATACACTCACCGGCCACTTTATTAGGTACACCTGTCCAACTGCTCGTTAACACTTAATTTCTAATCAGCCAATCACATGGCGGCAACTCAGTGCATTTAGGCATGTAGACATGGTCAAGACAATCTCCTGCAGTTCAAACCGAGCATCAGTATGGGGAAGAAAGGTGATTTGAGTGCCTTTGAACGTGGCATGGTTGTTGGTGCCAGAAGGGCTGGTCTGAGTATTTCAGAAACTGCTGATCTCCTGGGATTTTCACGCATAACCATCTCTAGGGTTTTCAGAGAATGGTCCGAAAAAGAAAAAACATCCAGTGAGCGGCAGTCCTGTGGGCGGAAATGCCTTGTTGATGCCAGAGGTCAAAGGAGAATGGGCAGACTGGTTCGAGCTGATAGAAAGGCAACAGTGACTCAAATAGCCACCGTTACAACCAAGGTAGGCAGAAGAGCATTTCTGAACGCACAGTACGGCGAACTTTGAGGCAGATGGGCTACAGCAGCAGAAGACCACCGGGTGCCACTCCTTTCAGCTAAGAACAGGAAACTGAGGCTCCAATTTGCCCAAGCTCATCGAAATTGGACAGTAGAAGATTGGAAAAACGTTGCCTGGTCTGATGAGTCTCGATTTCTGCTGCGACATTCGGATGGTAGGGTCAGAATTTGGCGTCAAAAACATGAAAGCATGGATCCATCCTGCCTTGTATCAACAGTTCAGGCTGGTGGTGGTGGTGTCATGGTGTGGGGAATATTTTCTTGGCACTCTTTGGGCCCCTTGGTACCAATTGAGTATCGTTGCAACACCTTGTGGAATCTATGCCACGAAGAATTGAGGCAGTTCTGAAGGCAAAAGGGGGGTCCAATCCGTTACTAGCATGGTGTACCTAATAAAGTGGCCGGTGAGTGTATATTTGCGAAATGTGACATAGCTGGAACCTTGTTCACTATCGCAAATATCTATGCGCCAAATCAGGGCCAATTAACATTTATATCCTCAGTTCACGCTTAGTTAGAAACTGACTTTGATTCTCAAACCCACCAAGCTTGGATATGTCGTCAGGAGGCTCCTCGGTCCCACTAAACAAATTGAACAAAATAAAACGGCTCCTCCATAATATGCAGCTTGCCGATCCCTGGCGCCTTACCCACCCAAATACAAGAGATTACACCTTCTATTCTCATCCCCACAAAAGATATAGTAGACTGGATTACATTTTTCTCCAGCATGCCCTCCTTCCTAAAGACCAACGGCCCAGCATCGGTAATATTCTATTATCAGACCATGCCCCTGTCCATTGTGAAATTGTAATTCAGAGAAGTGGGACTAAGAAATTCAATTGGAGGCTTAATGAGTCACTTCTTAATGATTCTGTCTGCCTTGCGGACCTGAACCAATCAATTGATCACTTCTTAAATGATCACTTAGCGGATCCCACTTCTCCACAATTGAAATAGGAATCATTGAAATGTGTGGCCCGGGGCATATTAATCAAACATGGTTCTAGACTGAAGAAGGAAGCTGCTGCTAAATTAGCCTCCTTGCTGTCACAGCTATCACATCTAGAAACGACTCATAAGTCTACGCTGTCGGAGGCTGACCTTCGCAAAGTATTTCGCGTTAAACATGAGATCCTGCAACTTATGGAGAAAAAAAACGCTAGGTATCGGCAACTCTGTGCGGGTTCTTATTACCTATGGGGCAACAGACCAAGTAGAATGTTGGCGAAAGCTTTGCGAGATAGGAGGGCATCCCTGTATGTTCCGGCCATTAAAACTAAGCAGTGAAAACTGGTCCATCTTACTTCAGAGATCCTTAATGGTTTCCTTGATTACTATCGGGACCTTTATAATCTTTCTCCTGTGGCCCCTACTTCTGCTGTCTCAACCCCAGACCCCCTAACCTCCTTTATGTCTGCGGTTTCCCTCCCCAAACTGGATGCAGATAGGCTTAGGATGTTGGATGAGCCCTTTACATCGAATGAGCTCTTCTTGGCCGTTTCTGCTATGCCTGCGGGAAAAAGCCCTGGTCCTGACGGCTTCACAGCCAAGTTTTACAAGATCTTTAAAGAAAAGCTGGCTGGCCCTCTACTCACCTCCTTCAACTCTGTTTTGGCCACCCAGCCATTTCCCCCTGCCTTCCTGCAGGCGCACATTTCCATGATCATAAAGCCAGGGAAGGACCCTCTCGCCTGTTCTAGCTACAGGCCGATATCCTTACTTAACGTAGATACTAAAATATACGGCAAGTTGATAGCCACTAGATTAAACTGCATCATCGCAGATTTGATATACCCCGATCAAGTGGGCTTTGTGCCCGGCAGGGAGGCACGGGATAACACCCTAAAGACGTTTGCTCTCATGCATCATGTCCAGAAAACACACATTCCTGCTATGCTCTTATCGCTCGACGCGAAAAAGCGTTTGACAGGGTTGATTGGTTTTTTTTGAGGTCGGCGCTGTCTGGCGCTGGCCTGGGTCCATTAATGCTGCAAAGAATATTTGCCCTGTACCAATCCCCTTCGGCCCAAATCAGAATGGTGAGCTTTTCAACCCTTTTTATATCAACAATGGGACACGTCAGGGCTGCTCATTATCGCCCCTTCTCTATGTTATTGCCATGGAATACCTTATGCAATCCATCAGGGGAGCAGAGGAGATCAAGGGCATTATAGTGGGATATGAGCAATATAAGTGTGCTGCATTTGCAGACGACCTCCTATTGTATATAGTGGAGCCCGAGACGTCCCTGCCGGCTCTGATGGAGCTGCTTTTTAGATATGGTAAGATAAGCAATTTTAAAGTAAATTACTCTTAGAGTATGGCCCTAAACGTTAATCTTAGCCCCCAGGTAGTATCATTATTACAAGACTTCTTCCCCTTTAGATGGGCATCTGATTCCTTTACTTATCTCGGGATACAGATCCCCAGGCTCCACCAGAAAACCTTTGACTTGAACTTCGCTCCCCTATTTGCACAGATTAAAGAGGATTTGGCCAAATGGGACAGGAGGGATTTCTCCTGGATAGGGCGCATTAATATTCTTAAGATGAATGTTCTGCCCAGATTTTTATACCTCTTTCAGACAATACCCTTTAAATTGCCCAACGCCTTCTTTCGGGAAATGACTAGATGTTTTGGACACTTTATTTGGGCCAATAAGAAGCCGAGAATTGCCAGGGATATCCTGATCAGGAGGAAGGAGAGAGGTGGGTTAGCTTTACCAGACTTGAAATCTTACTATCTGGCTACAACAGCAGCTAGAGTAGTTGACTAGTCTCGCTCTAGTACCTCAAAACACTGGGTACAGATCGAAGAACGGATATGCGGGAGATCATTGGCTTCCCTGCCGTGTCTGTTGCCTCTCCTGCAGCGCCTCAAAATGTCGCACCTTCCGCTAATTACCCAGATTACGCTTTCAGTTCATCGGTCTCTAGGACGACAGCATAAGCTATATAGTGTTGGGGGCCCTTTAATTTCGATTAGAGAGATCCCTGAACTGCATATTTCTGAACGCTGCCTGCTGTATTCAGTTGACTGCCCACGTAAGCCGTTTCACATTGGGGACTTTATTGCACACTCTGCCTTTAAATCATATGATTGTGTCCCTCTTCAGTGCTGCACTCCAAGCAACTGGCTACAATTCTTACAGCTTAAGCACTTCTATAACTCCAATAAGACTAAATTTGAGCTTGACCGAAGCATTACCTGCTTCGAAAGATTGTGTACCCAAGGGCAACAACCAGCACATCTTATCTCCATTTTGTATAATATGATCCTTGAGTCCCAGTCTCTTGGAAGCCCGAACTTCCAACACAGTTGGGAGCAAGATTTGAATAATACCTTTACTGAAGAAGATTGGACGAAGGCCTGTATTTTAGCCAGCAAGGCCTCGGTCTCATGTAGATTTCAGGAATTAAATGATAAAGTGCTGACACGATGGTATAGAGTGCCAAAGTTGTTGCATGCCCTTTACCCTGGAGTCCCCTCTTCCTGTTGGAGATGCGGCAAGGAGGAGGGTACTATGTGACATGTATGGTGGAGCTGTGAGGTCCTTCAGCCATTTTGGGAGAAAGTGGTAGAGTCGATCCAAATAATTACTGGAACATTGTTGCAAAATTCACAGGAAGCTCTATTGCTCTACATGCTCCCGCTGAACTTGCACTCCCTAAAAGGTAGTCTGACAATTTTCCTTTTATTAGCTGCTAAAGCACTGATTTCTAGAAAATGGAGGTCAACCCAGACCCCCACTCTGGCTGATTGGTTCAAAGAAGTTTTCTACTTGCAGCGCATGGAGGAGCTGAGAGCGGACACGACTCAAATGATTGATAAATACGTGAGGGTGTGGGAAGATTGGGTAGTCTTCATGGGGTCGACTGCCTTTGGGATGATGGCCCTAAGGGACTAGAGACAGCCTTTCTTCCCCCTCCCCCACGCTCCTTCCTCCTCTACCTCTTTGTCTAATTCAAGGGCCCTTCTCAATGGGATTGGTTATGCTGTTTTGTGATAATGCAAATTGGTATGCTCGATCGCCTCGTCCAGGGTGTTCTTAGGTCTGGTTCTGTTGAACACTTCTTGTTATGGTTATCTTATTATGTAGACATGCAATGATGGATTGTAGTAGCTGTGATCATTTTATTGTCTTTCTTTGTAGCAGTGGATCGCCATGTTGAGCTTTCAGTGTTCGGCTTCTGTTGTAAAGCGCTATTCTTTAATATTTAGGTACATCTTGTCGTTTTGTACACCTGATATGCTCAGGGAACCTTCTCTGATAACATGATATTGTTGTATTTACCTTGTGCCTTTGTTAGTAAAGCCATTTGAAAACGTTAAAATCTATTTTGCTAATTTTCTTGAAAATATGAAAAAGGATTACTAAATTTCTAAGCCCCCTAATGTGGTAAAAACAAAACAAAACAAAAAAAAAACATTTAAAAAATGCCAACCTACAGTAGACATATGGTAGATGCTAGTTATAAACTATTTTGAGTGGGATAACTATCTGCCTTACATGCAGAAATTTTTGAACTTTAAAAATTGCAATTTTTTCCACATTTTCATGATATTTTTCACAAATAAACAAGGATTTTTTGGACCAAAATTTCTTACTAACTTGAAGCACAATGTGTCACGAGAAAATCTCTGAATCACTTGGATAGGTAAAAGTATCAAAAAGTTATTCTCACATAAAGTGATACGTCAGATTTTAAAACCAGGGCTCTGTCAGGAAGGCCAAAACTGGCTTCGGCGGTAAGTGGTTAAAGGGGTTTTATCGTTTCATCATTTGGCAGCTATTTATACTGGTTGCATTAAGAGCTTATGAAATGGAGGGGCGTGTTTCTCCTCCCAGCAGGGAGTATCTTCTTCCCAAAGTGTGCACATGAGGATTAATTCTGTGTGAGCTGGGAGGGGGGAAAGATTCTCAGCTGTCGGAGACTAAGGAATCATTGGAAGTGAAAAGCTAAGTGTAACTCAATAATGTATATCTACATTTCTTGCTCTCTCTACATACTTTGTAATTAGAATGGGCATTTGAAATTCAGGATTCTGGGAGACATGAGTAATTTTTTTTTCTCCCTCTCTCTTACACACCGTGATATATCCTGCTGATTATTACACCTCTGACCTCTACAGATCTGCAGAACAAAACTATACGCTTTATCTGTTTGTGTTTACATGGGACTGCACAAGATCTGTCTCTGCTGTAGGACCTCTGATCGCATACATCGAAACTACCACTGATCGCTGTCAGTAAACAGCGCAAAACCCCGCACGCATACGTCGAAACTACCACTGATCGCTGTCAGTGAATCGCACATCTCTCTCTCTCGCTTATTACCTTAGCAATATATACAATTGCTGCCACACCTCCTCTGTTTAATACCAATTTCCACTGCACGCCAAAACAGAGCTGCTCCACGTCACGGAGCATGCGCAAGAATGTGTGCTCCCGTGAATACAACTGGAGGCCGGATACCATGTAAATTAACATAGCCAGCAGCCTATCACATGCAATTAGGCACTGGGGAACAGTTTTTACAAAAAACAAACATGAGGGATCCTGTGAAAATAAGACAGCTTTGCAAATCACATCCAATTGCTAAGTTGCTTGTTTTCACTGTCCCCTTATTCTGAACACCATTTAATGTAATGAAAAAACCCCTTTAACCCTAATCTTGTTAATTTTTCTGGGTATTGCAGTCCACACAGTCCTTTTATTACTTTCGTTGCTGGCCTTTGTACCTGTTCAAGCTCTACAATGTCTTTCATGTGCACTGGTGCCCAAAACTGTACTGTGTGTGGTCTAACCAGTGACTTGTATAATGGGAGAATGATGTTCTCATCATGTGCATCTATGCCCCTTTTAATACACCCCATGATCCGATTTGCCTTGGCAGCTGCTGCCTAACTCTGGCTGCTACAATTAGGTTTACAGTTCACCAGAATTCTCAAGTCCTTCTCCATGTCACTTTTACCCAATGTTTTCCCATTTAACAAGTACTCATGGAATGGATTTTTTCTGCCCATGTGCCTTTATACAACAGAAGAATTGGCCTTTCCTTATTTCTGTTTGCATTTCAAAATAAACAACTGATGCAGAACCATCATATCAGTCACAAGTGTTAGAGGCTGCACGTCCTTTTAACAAAACTCCATGTGTGGCGGTGAAAGAGATTAGTGGTGCCTCCGTGATCATATGCTAAAAATGAAAGGGAGGGAAAATCCTCTGTGAGCTCGTTCCCATACATTCTCTTGTTTGGGGCACAAAGGGCACCCCATTATTATGGTGACCCAGTGATTCATTAAAACCTATAAGACCGATACTATACATTCAAAGGAAATACATTTGATTAAAACATTGTAGCTTATACTGAAACATGCTGGATTTGTCTATGTGTTTCAATTCAGGCAGAATCTTAAACGGGTTTTGCCACCATGTAATGTTGACGTGGGATCCTCCAAAATGGGTATTTAATCACTTCTCTAAATATATGTGATTACAAAAAGTGAAGACTCAGAGCTACAGCATTTCTCAATCCCCCTTAGTTACCCGAAAACTTCCACTAGACACGACCAAGCGCTTGCGTGAAACACTTCTTATCTGATGACAGGGAAAATGAATGAGTTTTTAAGGGACAGGGAAGAAAGTGCAGTGTATGAGTCTGTATCTTGCTGTATTGAGAATCCACTGTTGTACTGTTATTATTTCACTTAAGTTTTGAGACGCTCCCTTATTCCTCACTCCTTGCTCACCCCCTCCCTCTCTCCCCTTCATCCTTCATGACTCAGCCTGATTTGTTTATATTCTACTCCCGTGCTGATAAGATGTAAGTGAATGGTGTCCTGGCAAATCCCCTTTAAGATTACTTTTGTACTAGATCAGTAGAGGGCAGTACATTGTGCTTTATTACAATTTGCTTATTTATTGAAAACAAAATCCACCAATGACTATGGAATCCTGATCAAAATTACAAAAACATTTATAAAAAAAATAGTCACTGATTTGGGGGTAAACATCCTTTTTTAAAATGACACTTCTGGATTTGGTTTGTGCTGAGCACAGGTCTTCTTACCATATTGCATTTGTCCCAGAGTCCCTTTTTGGTAGTGAGAAGCCCTTCAGTACAGGATTTTACATAATAAATATATAAAAGAAGCAATTTCTACCAAAGTCCAGTTTGGTCAGAGAAACAACCAATAGTAAAAGTTTGTTTTAGAGCTCATGTAGCTGTCTTTGGGAACGGATGGAAAATCAGCTATTGCTCAGACAGATGGAGTCTTTGGTTGATGAAACTGTTGAATAATCTGAGGTCGTTTGACGCGAGGCTTCCGTCTCTTTGGCTTGCTCTTGGCCTTGTTGATTTGTACCACAAAGAAGGCCAGGACCACCATGGCTCCCAGGAAGGCAAAGACAGGAATGGTCTGGCCCACCTCCTGGTTATAACGTCCGGGCATAATGCCTAAGAGGAAAGAATAAAAAAATAAAGGAAATTATTCTCATGAGAACATTCTCTCAAAAGAGAGTACACCCCTCACATTTTTGTAAATATTGTATTTCTTTTCATGGGACAATACTGAAGATACAATGTAAAAGTAGTCCGTGTAGGGGGGCGTGGCCTGGACGCTGATGGAGTAAGACGGGCTTCACATCAGCTCCTGCCAACTAATAGAGAATCCTAAGCCATCGGCGATATTTCAGCTCTTTTCAGAGCTTTATCCAACGGCACATCTTCTACTTGGGATCTATCCTACCCTGGCTGCCTGACTCAGCACCGGAGGGAATCTTAAGGCCATCAAGCAGGGTCTGCTGTCGGGCTCCCCCGGCCGCGCGGCCTTTCCCAAACCGCTGGCAGTGACTCCGGGCGGACATCGCTGACTGGTGGTTTGCTTTCGCACAGCAAGGCCCCCTAGCAGCCCTTCCCGCCCGCGCACAAAAATCTCCCCGGGGGATAGAGTGCTCTCCAGGACCGC
>JAODAL010031544.1:0-48305 GCA_025379985.1 Phyllomedusa bahiana
ATTTAATCCCCGGGTCCAGGACAGTTCTAGTCAATGTTTCAACTAAAATGGTGGATCAAAGACTACTTTCTTCCAGCACTTTTTAATCTGTGGGTCATGCAGGTTTTTAGGGTCATGCTGCGTTCCAGGACAGGGATATTCAATGTCCAGTTCAAGTAAAATGATGGTTCAAATAATACTGCCTTCTGGCACTTTTTAATTTGTGGGTGATGCAGGTTTAAGGGTCATGCTGTGGTACAAGACAGGGATAGTGAATGGTGTGTGACTTTTTTCTGTGGCTTTTATAGCCTAAGTGTTGTGCCTAAGAAGTAGCAGGTATCCATTTGACTGTTGTGGATGTTAATTCCAACTTCTCCAGCCCTGTTTGGGTGTAAGAATGAAGGTGTTTTTGCTCTCCCATAGACTTTAATGGTCATCGCTCATAATCGACTGCTCACTATCGAAAAACCTTATCGATGGTGGCCGACTATCGACTATCGCCCGATGTCGATAGCCAATGTAATCGCTCAACACTAACCGCAACCAAATGTATGATTGCTTCTTACTGGAAGCGGAGGGACCCGACAAAAGTCGAGGATGTATATGGTCGGCTGAAACATATCAGGTCCTTAGAACAATTGACTGCCATGTTGAATGATAATTTAGACACCTTCCATTCGATATGGGACGTCTGGGACTCATTTGTCCTCACGTACAATATCTAGGAAGGTTAATCTGTTTGGTCTTAACAACTCCGTAAATTTTATCTACAGGTCTCCATAAATATACATGTACTTTCTCCCTCCTCCCCTCTTGTCTCTGTCCAAATTGTCTTGTTATGTCCAGTTTACTGGTTTTCTATATTGATCTTCTCCAAGTTATTTTAAGGCCTACAACTTTAGTTACGGTAGCCTGATGTAGAGGTCTGCATTATACATTCCAAAGTTAACTCCTAACTCTGACACAATATATTCCTGTTTATGATCTCTGTTATCATTTGATTATTATACTTGGAGGATCGGTTCTTGGATACCTATGTAAAATGTTTTTATTATACTTGAAAATTTAATAAAATACAGTTGAACAAAAAAAAAATAGACTTCTCAGCCACTGTAAAAAATTGTGAGGGAGAAATGCCACTCAGAAGCCACATTTCTGTTCCAAAAGACCATGATAATAGCTGTATCTCACAGCAACATGACTCAAAAAAATTATAAAAATGACTTCTCAGCCACTGTTATAAAATTGTGAGGGAGAAATGCCACTTAGAAGCCACAATTCTGTTCCAAAGGACCATGATTATAGCTGTATCTCTAAGCAATATGACCCCAAAACCATTGACAATGCAAAAAATTCTAAAGATAAAGGGAGTAAATGGAATACGGTTTTGTCATGAAACCTTGGTGTCTTTTACAGTCTCCACACCGCAAAACCAGCAAAATTATCTTTTGGGAACGGATAATAAAAATTGCAGTGAGAAATGATCATTTTAAAAAACATTTTTCAAGAGGACCATTTCTGTTTGAAGAGGAATGGGAAGTAGACCGACAACTAATCGATGACCTCGGCAATTGGGGCCACAACATCATCAGAGATCCATGCCCGATTCATCTTGATGAAAGTCAAACGATCCACATTATCTGTGGAAAGCTGGATGCGTTTGTCTTTAATGACTCCTCCAGTTGTGCTGAAGGTCCGCACAGATATGACGCTGGCTGCTGGGCAGGACAACACCTCTATGGCGTGGTGAGCGAGCTCGGGCCATTCATCCATTTTGGATACCCAAAAGTCGATTGGGTCCGGAACACATCCAAAAACATTGGTGTTGAGACGCAGATAGTCGTGCACCATGATCTTAAGCCGGTCTCTGTGTGTTGTATGTGTGCCCTGCATTACATGCGTTGGTGAGGTGGTAAATAAAGATTGCCAGAGGTCACCCATTAGGCTTCTGCCACATTGCCTGCTGCTGCTGCTGTCCCTACGGCTACTTG
Organism: Phyllomedusa bahiana; assembly: GCA_025379985.1. NCBI lineage: Eukaryota > Metazoa > Chordata > Amphibia > Anura > Hylidae > Phyllomedusa > Phyllomedusa bahiana. The sequence continues at coordinate 1,971 of JAODAL010031544.1, forward strand.
GCACTCTACTGCTGTCACGTTGCTGACGTTGTTCCACTGTGACATTTGAAGAACGTGAAGCAGACGCAACAGATGTCTCCAGTTGATCAATCAGCACAGTCTCCAATTCCTGCATTTTACTCTCTATTTGGGTGAGAGGAAGGAAAGTGACGAGTTTTGTTATGTACCGGGGATCGAGGAGGGTGGCCACCCATTAACTGTTTTTCAGTTTGATGGCCTTAATGCGAGGATCATGTTGGAGGAAATGGAGCATCCAAGCACTCATGTGAGAGATGGAGAATTGATTTCCCAAGCCTCTGGGTCGAGGGGCATGAGCAAACTGATCTTCCTCATCTTCCTCCTCCACCTCAAATTCGCGCCAACCTCTTTCCAAGGCAGGGATGTCGGTAATGTCGGTGTCCAGGAAACCTCCTCCGCTTCCTTCGACACAGCTTCAACACAGCCCTGACTTGCCTCAGATGATGCACCCTGAGAGCTGAGACGCCGCATTGCACTAGCCCTGGACCCTGCACCACTGCCTAATGAAGACCGATAAAATTGTGAAACTGTCGGCCCTTGTGTATTTGACGGAGAGAAAGGCTCCGCATCTGTGTTCCTCTCCTCCTCCGTCGCTGGTTGGACCTGATGTTTCAGAGTGTCCTACGATCGTTCCAGAACTAAGATCACCACAATGCTCATGCTGACAAGGGCATTGTCCGCACTGACCATTTTGGTGGTTTCTTCAAAATTGGCAAGGATGGTGCAGAGCTCTTTCACCTGCCTCCACTCTCGTTGGCTCAACACCCTGAGATCCGCACCGCTGCTTGTCAGGCCATGTGTCACTTCGTACTGCGTAATGGCATTGCGCTGCTGCCACAATCGCTGGAGCATGTGGAGGGTGGAATTTCAGCGTGTTGCCATGTCAACAATGAGATGGTTGACGGGGAGGCCAAGTTGAGGCTGCAACGCAGCCAGGCGGGACGAAGCAGGGTGCGAACGGTGGAAGTGCGAACTCAGACCTCGAGACATTACCGACCGCCGATTGACCGGCTTCCTTCTCCTCCTCTGATGGCATCAGTAACTGGGCGTCAGGGCTCTTGATCTTTTAACATGCCTTCTGACCCCAACCGCATTTTGTCATCAAAGAAGTCTTCAGAAAATTGATTATCCACAGTGGTGGGTACAGGAGTTGACATTAAAGCTGCCTTCGCTTCATGTTGGATGGATGCTGACGATGCTGATGATGACATTTGTGGCCGTGACTGGGAGGACGAGGAGGTAAGACTGCTGGATGAGGGTTGCATTAACCACTAAAGAACAGATTGGCGACGCTGTTCGTTACTGAGATTCAAAGGGCCCTGACCCAGTGATAAAAGGCCTGACGGTCCTGCAACCGACAATCCGCTGGCTTGCGTGTTGTCGCCAGCACTGGAAGGAGCACCTTCTCTCGTACCTCTACCTCCTACCCCCCTCTTTGCTCTCTTACCACCTGCATTTCGCTCCATGTTCAGAAAGATAAAAATGTAAGAAGGTATGGAAGAATTTTTGACAGTCTCTTATTAAAAGACGGCAAATCACAGCTATTCTTATATCCCTCTAATTTCCTACAGCCAACTAGGATTAGAAACTGAAATGTTTCTAGCGAATACCTGTGAAATGCGGTCTGGTGGAAGAACCGTAAGACAAAATCAACAGTGTTCTTCCTTCAGTCCCAGGGATTTACAACTGCCCAGTAGGACTAGGAATTGATAGTTTTCAACAAACTATCATACAAGTGCGCTATTTGCGCCAAACTGAGATTCAAAGAGCGCAATAAAACTATTCAGAAGTTACACGGATGAGAAGTTGCGTTTTTTGCAGCAATGACAAACGAGAACAGTTGCTAGAAAATGTTTCTATCAGAATTGTCGTACAACGTGGCTATTTGAAAAAAACTAGGGCCGCACCACGTGCAATACAGCTATTTAAAAGTTATACAGATAACAAACGGTGGTTTTTGCACCTATGAAATACACCAACAGTAACTACAACATTTCTGTATCCAAATTTAAGTACAAGGTGGCTCTATGAACAAAACTGGGCTGCACCTAAGTAAAAAAAACACCTATTTGAAATGTATACGGATAATAAAAGGAGGGTTTTGCACCTATGAAATACAACAGCAATTACTAGCAAATTTCTGTATGGTAATATAAGTACAAGATGGGTCTTTCAACAAAAATGGCCTGTGCCAAAGTGAAAAAAACATAACTTAATTGTGTACTGATAATAATAGGAGTTTTTTGCACCTATGAAATACACCTGCGGTGACTAGAAAAGTTCTGTATCCTATTTTAAGTAAATAGTGGGTCTTTGAACAACACTGGGCTGCGCCAAAGTGAAAAACACGTAATTAAATTGTGTACTGATAATAATAGGTGGTTTTTGCACCTATGAAATACAACAGCAATTACTAGCATATTTCTGTATGGTAATATAAGTACAAGATGGGTCTTTCAACAAAACTGGGCTGCGCCAAAGTGAAAAAAACCTAATTAAATTGTGTACTGATAATAATAGGTGGTTTTTGCACCTACGAAATACGCCTGCGGTGACTAGAAAAGTTCTGTATCCTATTTTAAGTAAAAAGTGGGTCTTTGAACAAAACTGGGCTGCACAAAAGTGAAAAAAAAAAACTCATTAAATCGTGTACAGATAATAAAAGGTGGGTTTTGCACCTATCAAATACACCTGCAATTACTAGAATAGTTCTGTATCCTAATATAAGTACAGGCTGCACAAAATACAAGGCACTATTTCACCAAAAACTGGTAATAAAAAGCCATTTCAATGCAGGGTCAAAGCAGTCTGGACTGCACAATATACACTCTCCTTTCAAAAGCCTGACTGTCTGTATATGTGCGCCCGCAGCCCCCCTCGCCACCCCCCCCCCTCCCCGCGGCTGTACAGCGCTAGATGTTTCTTTAAAAGTCTCAGCCTAACTAAATAAGAGCTGAAATTCTCTAATCTACCTATGTTCTAATGTTCACAGCTAAAAGCATAGTTGTCTGTGTGAACAAAGAGAACTGTATCGCTGAGCTATATTGAGGAGAAAGCTGACTACACGTCCTGCTCTTATGAGACACAGAGACACACTGATGCTGAACAGGAAGGGCTGTTCTATGTAAAACGAGGTCATGTGATTTTTCCAGCCAATCACAACCATACACATCACAGTCATGACGTCGCACACACATCTCACCCTGCTCTATTCTGTAAGCTGATTTGCTGGCCGCCAAAATGACAGGAAGCGCCGAAAATGGCGCGATAGTAATAGATTATGCGCAGATTCTCACCTAAATTATTGAGTGATCGGAAAATTCCGATCAACGTAAAAACCATGCCGATTTCAACTTTGTCGATTATAATCGCTCAACACTACTAGTTAGCAAGTGAACACAACAAAAGGAGAAAAGTCCGAGGGCACAAGTAAGGAAAAATAAGTTTATACACAGGGTCTGCAAGTATGGACGCAATCAAGGATGCAGGATCAGCATGCATAAAGACCAGAGCAGGAGTCAATGTCAGCTGGTTTAAATGCAGGATCTGAAATTATGGACACAAACAAGGACACGGGATAAGCAATCAATGACACAAGATCAGCAGGCATAGACACCAGGGGCAACGTATATGGTTTTTGGCACCCAGGAGCCAATTTTATTGCGCGCATTAGTAGCATAGAATGCGCCCGAATGTATGAACCTGTTTTACTGCAAGTCATAGATTAGGCGCTTTCTAGCTACAAAGCAACAATTCAGGCTCAGGTAAACCACTTTTACATTGGTCTACCTGTTCTATAAGTAATGCGCCTGGTTTTGCCATATTAAAATCATAAATGTATAGAATACTACGGTTGTAGTGCGACATGCCTCCAGAATGCCCCTGATCTCAGACGTGTTACAAAGTGCTGCAGGCGCTTTATACTGCACTTAATTTCGATGCTCATACATCGAGCGCACAGGGCTGCGCCAATTTATGGCCTGAAAAGACACCAGATAACTGCTGCAGCCCCATACATATATGTTGCCCCAGATGTAAACACAGAATCAGCAAGTATGGACAAAGGACACAGAATATGCAGATGTAGTCACAGGATTAAAGTGAAGACACAAGTGAACACATGAATTAAGTAGGCATAGACAAAGGTTTAGACACCAGATGCTGACCTTTAGGCAGAGTATAATTGAAGTTGTTGGACTTATAGCAGATCATGAGATGCAGTCAGAGATAAAAGGATTAAAACTTAGGAGAGCTAACCATTACCTTGCTGAAGTAACATGGAGCAGCAGAAACTGAGTAGAAGTGACTAAAGACAACCCATTGGGATTGTACGCTATCCCGCCAACAGATGAGAGGGTAATGAGATTTCTTGTTGTGACAATAAACTTAAAGCAACCTGAATTTTCCTTTTTTCCCTCATCTCCCCACCTCCTCACTACTACCACCACCACAAAAACAATCTATCATGGTCACTCTCTTCACACTTTCCCTAGTCCCACCAGGTAATTTTCAAAATTGAAATAAATACTGATTTACCATACTTTAGTGGCCCTTCATCCACTGTTAAAAATTGTGAAGAACAAATGCCTGTTAGAAACCACATTTTTTACAATAGGACCTGTAATATAGCTGTATTTCACAGCTCCATGCCCTCAAAAATTCAAAACATGAATCGTCGGCCACTGTTGACAATTGAGAGGAACAAATGCCTGTTAGAAACCACATTTTTTACAACAGGACCTGTAGTATAGCTGTATTTCACCGCACCATGTCCCCAAAAATTCGGAAAAATGGATTATAGCTGTTTTTCACAACACCATGACCCCAAAAACATTAACAGTGCTTAAAATTTTCATGAAGAAATGAAGAAATGAGTAAATGGAATACGTTTTTTTTCATGAAACCGTGTACAATTGGTGTCTTTTAAAGTCTCCTCACCGCAAAACCAGCAAGATGACCTTTTGGACACTCAGAAAAAAAAATTGCAGTAAGAAATGATCATTTAAAAAAAAAGTTTTCAAGAGGACCATTTCTTTTGGAAGTGGAATGTGAAGTAGATCGGCAACTAATCGGTGACCTTGGCAATTGGGGCCACAACATCATCAGAGATCCACACCTGATTCATCTTTATGAAAGTAAAATGATCCACATTGTCAGTGGAAAGCCGGATGCGTTTGTCTGTAATGACTCCTCCCGCTGTGCTGAAGGTCCGCTGAGATATGACGCTGGCTGCTGGGTAGGACACCTCTATGGCGTGGCGAGCGAGCTCGGGCCATTCATCCATTTTGGATACCCAGAAGTCAATTGGGTCCAGAACATATCCAAAAACATCGGTGTTCAGACGCAGATAGTCGTGCACCATGATCTTAAGCCGGTCTCTGTGTGTTGTATGTGTGCCCTGCATTACATACGTTGGTGAGGTGGTAAATAAGGGTTGCCAGAGGTCACACATTAGGCTTCTGCCACAATGCCTGCTGCTGCTGCTACGGCTACTTGGTACTCACTGCTGTCACATTGCTGACGTTGTTCCACCGTGACATTAGAAGAATATGAAGCAGACACAACAGATGTCTCCAGTTGATCAATGAGCACGGTCTCACGGTACCGTGAGAGCTGAGGCGCCGCCTTGCACCAGCCCTGGACCCCAAACCACCGCCTAATGAAGACCCATAAAGTTGTGAAACTGTCGGGTCTTCTGGATCCAACGGAGAGTAAGGCACTGTGTCCACATCTGTGTCTGCCTCCTCCTCCATTGCTGCTGGGACCTGCTGTTTCAGACTGTCCAACACTTGTTCCAGAACTAAGATCACCACAATGCTCATGCTGACAAGCGCATTGTCCTCACTGACCATTTTGATGGCTTCTTCAAAAAGCACAAGGATGGTGCAGAGCTCTTTAACCTGCCTCCACTCTCGGTGGCTCAACACCCCGCGGTCCGCACCACTGCTTGTCAGGCCATGTGCCACTTCATATTGCATAATGGCATTACGCTGCTGCTACAATTAACTGCATGTGGAGGGTGGAATTCCAGCATGTTGCCACGTCAACAATGAGACGGTTGACGGGGAGGCCAAGCTGATGCTGTAACGCAGCCAGCCAGGACGAAGCAGGGTGTGAACAGTGGAAGTGTGAGCTCAGACCTCGAGCCTTCCTCAGCAGGCAGTTGAGATCCGGGTAGCGCTTTAGAAATTTCTGGACGATGAGGTTCATGAAGTGTGCCAAGTAAGGGATGTGCTCCAGCCTACCGATCTTAAGAGCGGCTAGGATATTTCGCCCATTATCGCACACCACCTTGCCTGGCACCAGGTTCTTTTCACCCAGCCACCGCTCTGTCTCATTGCGCAGAACCATCCTCAGCTCTTGACCTGTGTGTTGACAGTCTCCAAGACATATTAATTTCAACACGGCCTGGTTTCTCTGGACACGTGATGCTACCCGTGGACCTTGGGGGAAAGAACCCTGCACCATCCATGCGGTTTTGAAGAGTGTGCACAGAGCCTGAGAGCCACCGTCATCACTAGAGACATCCAACCAGCACACCCAATGAGCTGTAGATATAGCGGCCTTGACCGTGCTTACTAGTCATGTATCGGTGGTCAGATGGACTTTGTCGGACACAGATGCAGACAACGCGTTGGTGATTTTAGATGACACGTGGCTGGTCAGGGCAGGGATGGCTTTTCGGGAAAAAAATGCCTACTCGGCATCTGGTATTGTGGGCAGGCAAGGGTCATGACATGCTGGAACCCATCTGTGTCCACCAGTCGGAAAGGCAACATTTACAAGGCCAAAAGCCTGGCAATGCCGAAATTCAGGCTTTTGGCTTTGGGATGGTTTGGGTTGACGTATTTCTTCTGCTCCCACACCTGGTACATGGAAGGCTGGCTACTAGACTGGCCGATGTACTGCGTGCAGCTCAAACTGGTGGAAGGAGAAGGGGTAGGCTGTGTCTCTGGTGGTGGTGGTGGTAATCAGGTGACAGTGTGTGGCACTGGGGCTGATCCTTTCTCATGCCACAGCGGGACATATACAGCAGAAGAATGCTTGGTCTTGGAAGTGGCGGAGGAGGAGGAGGAGATGGAGACAGAGAGTGTGACAGTGGTTGGAAGCCCAGGATCGGTGTGGCCTCTTTTCACCAAGTGTTCACTCCATTTCAACTCATATATTTGCTGCATGTGACTAGACATATCGGTGGTGGTTAAACACTTTAGATTCTTCCCTCTACTGATGTGTTAATGTCAAATTCTGCTGAAAAGACCATGTGGGATCCGCAATGTCATCATCATCATCACCACAGGTGACGTCTTCGTCCTGACATTCTACATCCTGGAGCTGCGGGCTACAAGCCACGGGCAGTGCGAGGGATTGCCGACCGCTGTGGATTTGTGCCCACTGACCAGCTTCCTTCTCCTCCTCTGATGGCATCAGTGATAGGGTGTGAGAGCAGACTACATCATCCTCTTTGGCCTCTTGATCTTTTGAAATGCCTTCTGACCCCAGCCGCATGGTGTCATCAAAGAGGTCTTCAGAACATGGATTATCTACAGTGGTGTGTACATGAGTTGACATTTGGACTGCCTTTGTTTCAGGTTGAACAGATGATGATGATGAGGACATTAGTGGCCATGACTGGGAGGATGCTGTTCGTTACTGAGATTCACAGGGCACCGACTGAGCGAAGACAGGACCGTAGATGTTCTGGCTTGCTTGTTGTCCCCAGCACTGGAAGGAGCACCGTCTCTCGTACCTCTACCTCCATGTCCTACACTCCTCCCCTCTTTGCTCGCTTTCCACCTGTAGTTCGCTCCATGTTCAGAAAGATAAAAAATTAAGAAGTATAGAAGAGTTTTCCACAGTCTCTTTTTGAGAAACTGCACTGCAAAGACAACAAATCACAGGTATTCTGAAATCCCTCTAATTTCCAACAGCCAACTAGGATTAGAAACAGAATTGTTTCTATCGAATATCTGTGAAATGTGGTCTGGTGGATGAACCGTAACACCAAATCAACAGTGTTCTTCCTTCAGTTCCTGAGATTTACAACTGCCCAGTAGAACTAGCAACTGATAGTTTTCAACAAACTGTCGTACAAGTGTGCTATTTACGCAAAACTGAGACGCACGGAGATCAATAGCACTCTTTAAAATTTATACGGATGAGATATGACGGTGTTGCACCGCTGAGAACAGGCACCAGTTGCAATAAAATATCTGTAACCAAATTTGCGTACAAGGGGATTATTTGCACAAAACTGACAAACACAGAGACCAATAGAACTGAAAACAACAACAAAAGGGACAATTTCACCTCAGTCTGCTGGCCAAAAAGTAGTAAAAAACATTCACAAGAAAGGCTGTGCTACACAAACTCCCCCCCCCTTTTTTTTTTTTTTCACCCCCGCAGTGCAGACACCACTCTTCTTTTACAAGTCTTAATATTAACTAAAAATTCTCTAATCTGGCTAATCCAAATTTAAGCTACTTAACTGGATGGTTTTCTGTATAAAAAAGAAATTGAAAAAAGCTATTGGAACAGGCAGCGACTTTTGCTCTGTACTGGAAGTGAACGAATGGGCTGATCAGGAAAGGGTCGCATACTAAAACAGGGTTTGGGGTTTTTGCACAAAGAGATCCATACACCCTCCACAGTGACGTCTGAGTGATGGGTGGGCCCCCAAAAAAACAGAAAACACCAAAAAAGGTGTGATAGTAAACGTGATAACGATTATCTTTAAGATATTCACGTAAGCTATTGCATAATCGCGAAACACTGATAAATGTAAAAATCATGACGATTTAAAATTTTGACCATAGTATTGCTCAGTCCTAAATACAACCTCTCCCATCTCCTCTCCATTCTGGTATTAGAGGTTCTCTATGTGTGCAGAGATATAACCCTCCCAAAATCCCCTCCATTCTGGTATTAAAGGTTTTTCCCTGTGTGTGCAAAGAAATAAAAACCCCCCCCCTTTCCCCTCAAATTTTGGTACTAGAGGGTTTCCCCGTGGGCAAGAAAAAAAACTTCCCATCTCCCCTCCATTTGGGTTTTTAGGTTCTTATGTTGCGGAATATAACCTTCCCCTCACCCCCCCATTTGGATTGAGGTTCTCTTTTGTGTGTGCAGAGACGGGGCGTAACTAGGGGTAGAGGAGTCAGTTGCTACGGGGGCCCCCGCGCTTCGGGGGGCCCCGGGGAAGTGTACCACATCCGCTACCCCGGGAATGCCCCTCCTGGGCCCGCCCCGGGAGTGAACTTAACAGTTCACTGCGCGGGCGGGGGCTGCGGGGAAAGGCGCATATCCCCCTGAACGCACGGGCCCCCCCCCGGCCCCAGCGTTCAGAGGGACGCTGTCGGTAGTAGCAGGGCAATTTGGCCCTGCCCGCCCGTTACTTCCCCCGCGGCCCTCTGTGGTCACGTGGGTGGCGCGGTGCGCAGCGAGCGGGGGCGAGCGGCGCATCGGGGGGGGGGGGGGGGGCGAGGGGGTAAGTTGTTTCTTTTTTTTTACCCCTTTTTCCTTACCCCCATATGCCGCCATTAGCCCCCCCTTGCCCACCTTAAACCCCCCCAGCCCGCTTACCCCCCTTGTCTGCCTTAAACCCCCCTATCCTGCCCATAGCCCCCCCTATGCCGCCTATAGCCCCCCTTTTGCCTACCTATACCCCCCTTTCCCTTTTATAGCCCCCCATAGCCGCTATGCCCCCATATTTTGCCTATCCCCCCTTAATGCCCGCCTATACCCCCCTTTGGGCCTGCCCTTTTCCCCCAAGCCTGCCTTTGCCCCCCCTATGCCCGCCTTGCCCCCCCTTTAGGGTGCCTAAGCCCCCCTTTTGTGCCTATAGCCCCATATTGCCTTATAGCCCCTTGCCTCCCAAACCCCCCCTTGCCTACCTATAAACCCCCCATATTCTACCTTACCCCCCCCTAAGCCTGCCTTTCCCAAATTTTCCTGCCTTTTGCCCCCCAAATCCCGCCCGTAGCCCCCCTATGCCTGCCATTGCCCCTATATGCCCGCCTATAGCCCCCCATTGGCCTTTTTGCCCCCCCCTTTGCCCGCCCCTTATACCCCCTTTCCCCCTTATACCCCCAAAAATTTCTTGCCCATAGCACCCCAAATGCCTGCCTATAGCCCCCCAAATGCCCCACCTATAATCCCCATTGCCTGCCTATAACCCCCCCTATGGCCGCCTTTACGCCCCCCATATGCCTGCCTATAGCCCAATGCCTCCTATAGCCCCCCTATGCCCGCCATAAGCCCCCATATGCCTGCCTATACCCCCAAGCCTTCCTATAGCCCCCCATATGCCTGGGCCTTAGCCCCCATATGCCTGCCTTTTAGCCCCCTATGCCCGGGTATAGCCCCCCCTATGCCTGCCTATAACCCCCAAAAAGCCTGCCATCCCCCCCTATGCCCGCCTCCTTTTCACCCCTTATCCCCTGCCTAAAAGCCCCCCTATAGCTGCCTGCCTTACAGCCCCCTATTGCCTGCCGCCTATCAGCCCCCCAATGCCTGCCCCCTTTAAACCCTATATGCCTGCCTGCCTTTACGCCCCCTATATGCCCCCCCCCATCACCCCTAATGCCCTGCTCCTAACCCCCCTATGCCTGCCTGTATACGCCCCATATGCTGCCCGGGGCCCATCGCCCCCCTTATGCCGCCTGCCCCATAAGCCCCCCATTGCCTGCCCGTACGCCCCCATTTAGCCGCCTCTACACCCCTATAATTTCCTGGTTACCCCCACAAAACCTGCCTGTATCCCCCACAAGGGCCGCGGTTTTCTTATATGGGGCCCCTTTGCTACCAAACCCCACCCTTTTCCCCCATACCACCTAACCCCTTTATGTATTCCCTAAACTCCCAAACCCGCCGCCTATTGGGCCTATTGGTACCTAAACCTTGCCCATTTGGGGGCCCCCAAAATCCCACCTAAACCCTGCCTGGCCCATATGGGCACTTTTGGCTCCCAAACTTGCCTATTTGGGGCCCAATATCCATTAAACCCGTGCCTAAAAGCACCCCATTACCAGGGGGCAGGGCTAAGTCAGGATTCTAAATATTTGGTCAAAAATCGTGGGGGCAAGTGGTGGGAGATGTCATAAGATGGCGGGTGGACCCCGGATCAGAACAAAAGAGAAACAAGGGCTGGTAAAAAACGTCACCGGTTTATAAAGAGTAACTGCACTGTAATCCTTTATGTCTGCACAGGTGTGTTTTCAAAATTTCTGTTTCCCCCTATTGGTCACGTTGGGGGGGAATATACAGTTGCAGGCCCGTTACATTTGGGTCTACCATTATGGTCACTGTTGTTTTTTAATATACGTCTGCAGAGCCGTGTTAAATGGTCTACCACTATATTTTCGTTGGTGGTAATATACAGTCTGCAGGGCCTGTGTACACTGGTTCACCCCTATATGGTCACTGTATGGTGGTTTTATCATTTGCAGAGCCTGTGTCCCTAGTATATACCACTTTATGGTCACTATATTATTATATATTATTATTATTATTGCAGTTTGGTTTTTTGTCTGCAGTAATAGTGAGGGGATTACATACTATGTGGTGGTAATTTGTGGTGTGTTCCGGTGGTTTTAATCGGCCTTAGTAAAAGGTATTGGAATGTTGGTCTTGGATAGTGGGAAAATTATTGGTTGCAGTATGATGGTGAGATGTTGGTGAGGGATTTGCCCCTTTTTATTACTACATTATCTAACACATGTCCGGGGACTGGTCGTGGTCAGGGGGGGGGAGGGCCCATTAAAAATTTTCATGGGGGCCCCGGTTCTCTAGTTTTTGCCCCTGTCAGAAACCTCTCCCCTCTCCTCTCCATTTGGTAGTGAGGTTCCTATGTTTTTGAGCAAGAAAATTTAAACCCCTCCCATCTCCTCTCCATTCTGGTATTTGGGTTCTTATGTGTGTGCGAGAAAATAACTTCCATTTCCTCTCCCCTTTGGTATTAGAGGTTCCTATTTGGGGGCAGAGAATATAACCTTCCCCTCTTCTCCATTTGGTATTAGGGTTTTTCTATGTGTGTGCGAGAACATAAACCCCTCCCATCTCCTTCATTTTGGTATTGAGGTTTTCTTGTGTGGAGAGAAAATAAAATTCCCTTCCTTCCATTTGGTATTAGAGGGTTTCAAGTTGCGAGAATATAACCTCTTTCCCATTCCTCTTCCATTCTGGTATTAGGGTTTCCCATTTTGATAAGAAAATAAACCCGCCCATCCCTCTCATTTGGGATTAGAGGTTCCTATGGTTTGCAGATAATAAACCCCTCCCATATCCTCCCATTCTGGTTTAGAGGTTTTCCTATGTGTGTATAGAGAATATAAATTTCCCCATTTCCCCTCCATTTGGTATTGGGGGTTTTTTCCCATGTTGGGGCAAGAATAAAAACCTTCCCATCTCCCTCCACTGGTATTAGATTTTCTATTTTTCGAAAAAAAACCCGCCCTTTTCCCTCATTCTTAAGGGGTTTCGGGGTTGCAGATAATATAAAACCCCTCCCATTTCCCCCCCCCCTTCTGGTATTAGGGTTCTCTAGTGTGTGTAGAGAATATAACCCCTCCCCTCTTTCCTTTTCCCTTCTGGTATTAAGGTTCTCTAGGGGGGCAGGAAATATCCTTCCCATCCCCTTTTCCATTCTGGAAAAGGGTTCTCATTGTGCAGAGAATATAAACCCCCCCATCTCCTCTCCATTTGGTATTGAGGGTTTCTATGTGTGTGAAGAATATAACCTTTCCATTCCCTCCATTCTGGTATTAGAGGTTTTATGTTTTGGGGAGTAAAACCCTTCCTTCCCCCCTCCATTTGGTATTAGAGGTTCTTATGTGTGCAGATAAAGTAACCCCTCCCATCTCCTTCCCTTCTGGATTTGAGGTTCTTAGTGTGTGCAGAGAATATAAACCTGTCCCACTCCTCTCCATTTGGTATTTAGGGTTCTCTGTGTGTGAAGAATATAAACTCTCCTATCCTCTCCATTTGTATTAAGGTTCTATGTGGTGCAGAGAATATAAACCTTCCTATCTCCCTTTCATTCTGGTATTAGAGATTCTCTATTGTGTAAGGAATAAAACCCCTTCCCCTCTCCCCCCATTTTGGTATTAGAGGTTCCCCCTGTGTGTGCAAATAAAATTTTAAATCTTCTTTCCTTTCCATTCTGGTATTAAGGTTCCTATGTGTATGAGAGAATATAACCTTATCATTCCTCTCCATACTGGTTTTTAGGGTTTGTATGTGTGTAGAGAATTAACCCTTCCCATCTCCCCTCCATTCTGGTATTAGGGTTTTTTAGTGTGGCGAGAATATAATCTCCCTTATTCCCCTTTCCCTTCTGGGGATTAAGGTTCTCATGTGTGTGCGAGGAAAAATAACCTCTCCCATCTCCTCACATTTGGTTTGAGATTTCTATGTGTGTAGAGGGGAAAATAAATCTCCCATTCTCTCCATTCTGGTATTAAGGTTCCCCATGGTGTGCAATAATTTAACCTCTTCTATCTCCTCTCCCTTTTTGGTTATTGAGGTTTCTATTTTTGCAGGGTAATTAACCTCCATCTCTCTCCATTCTGGATTAGAGGTTATCTAGGTATAGAAATATAACCTCCCCTCTCCTCTCCATTTTTGGTATTTGGGGTTTCCATGTGTGTGCAGAGAATAAACTTTACATTTTTCCTCTCCCTTCGGTATTTGGGTTTCTATTGTGCAAAAAAGAAAAAACTCCCTCGCCTTCCTTTTTGTATTTTGAGGTTTTATTTGTGTGCAGAGAATATAAACTCTCCCCTCCCTCTCCATTTGGTATTAGAGGTTTCCCCTGTTTTTTGTGAGAAAATAAATCTCCCCTCTTTCCATTCTGGTATTAAGGGGTTATTTGGTTAGAGAAAAACCTCTCCCATCTCCCCTCCTTTTTGGAAGAGGTTCTCCCTGTGTGTGCAAGAATAAACCTTACAATCTCCTCTATTTTGGATTTAGAGGTTCTCAAAGTGGCAGATATATAACCTCTCCAAAGCCTCTCCATTCTGGTATTAGGGTTTCATTTTTGTATGAGAGAAATATAAATTTCCCCCCCCTCTCCTTCCATTCGGGGTATTGAGGTTTCCCTGTTTGTTAGAGAATATAACCTCTCCCATCTCTCCTTTCGGGTTTAGAGGTTTTTTATGATGATACAAATCAGCTGTTTAATATGACATCTAAAGTTCCGTGGATTAAATTAGAGATGGGCAAATTTTTCTCAAAAAATTCGATTCGGTACTTCGCTGAATTTTCCGACAAAAATAAATTTGGTCAAATTTACTGGGGACGAATGCGTTAAAAAAAAAGCTATTTCCGGTGCACAGACCCGAAGGGTGCTGCGAAGTTGTGCCATGCTTTAAATATGCGGAGAGCTTGGTTTAGTCTTCATACAATGTTGTGTTTTTTTATTGCACACGGTGACTGCCCACTCTTAGAATCGCTTCATATAAAACCCCTGGCACTTAAGGGGCAAAATGACAAAACCAAGGGGAATGTAGCCTGAAAATTCATCCAGCAAAAGCTGGAAAAAAAAAGTGAGAGCCCCAGGTGGAAACATTATGACAGGGTGGAGGTGACGGCGGCAGCCACAGCAGCATGGGTCGGGGCAGGGGCAAATTACATTTGGAGGTGGAAAAATGGGGAAGCCCAGAATGGACAAGACTGGACGGAGGTCACGGCGGCAGCGCATGAGGTCAGGCAGGGCACAAATGCATTCTGGGGGTGGCAAAACGGGAGGAAGCCACAAAAATGGCCAAGCTGAGGGGAGGTCACGGCGGGCCGCGCATGAGGTAGGCAGGGGCCAAAAGGGCCCATTCTGGAGGTGGAAAAAAAGGGGGGAAGCCATGAATGGACAATGACTGAGAGGGGGTCCGGAGCAGCCCCATGAGGTCGGGGCATGGCACAAGACATTTGGAGGTGGCAAAACAGGGGGAAGCCACAAATGGCACAATGATGAGAGCGGGGTACGGGGGCAGCAGATGGGGTCGCAGTGGCACAATTTCATTCTGGAGGTGGCAAAAAACAGGAGGAAGCCACAGAGTGGCACAATGACTGGAGCGGAGTTCATGGCGGGCAGCGCATGAGGTCAGGCAGTGGCACAATGACACAGTGTGGGGGGACTGGCAGCAGCCACGCAGCGCATGAGGTCAGACAGTGGCACAATGACAAATTCGGAGGGTGGCAAAAAAAGGAGTGGGCCACAGAGTGGCAAATGACAGGATTTGAGGTGACGGCGGCAGGAGCAACGCATGAGGTCAGGAGTGGCCAATGACACAGGGGTGGTTCCGGCAACAGCAAAAGCCCAGCGCAAGAGGTCTTTGGTGGCACGACGAGTTTGGGTGGGTGGCAAATACCAGCCCCTGGAAAAGATGGTGGTAGGCAGTGGGAAACTGGCAGCAGATGTGTGGCATCAGGCGGGGGCGGATCAGAATGTGGGAGGGGGTAGTTTAAACCCCAGACGACGCTAAATTTCATTGGTGTGTGGAAACCCGGGGCGTCCCCCCTGATTCATCTTGAAAAGGTCAGTCTTTCCCACATTTCCCGTGGACAAGGGTTTCCCCTTTGGGGGGTAAGTGGCCCCCGCCTGAACACCCGCTCTGATCCCAAAAACTAGGGCCGGGCAGGCAGCTTTCCACTGAAAACTGGCAAGTTGCGGCCACAACCCCAGTTTGGCTGCCCAGTGTCCAGCGGATCTTTAATGAGGTGGCAAGTTGTCCAATAGGCAAAACCCCTGTTGGTTCAGGGATGCTCCAGGTCTGCTGTGCTGTGTGGCGATCCCCTCCTCACTGGGGGTAAAGGAAGGTTCAGTGACTCCAGATTTTAGGTTACTATGGGGGAGTGGTACTGCTCTACCCCCCCCCCTTCCCCCCAGTGCGGCGGGAAAGTACATGAGCGCTGGGGAACCCCCCCGGTAGCCCTGTGGGGAGGAATGATCCCCGCACATAGGAGCGGCCAACTGATTACGGAGGATTTCCCCCATAGTATTTGAGTTTGTTTTCCCTCTCAATAGCTGGGAAAAAAAGGGTCCCCTTTTGGGCGGTACGAGGGGTCAATAGGGTGGAGAGCCCGAAGTATCCCCCTGCCGGATGCTGCTATTGGCTGCATAGCCGGCAAAAAAGCTTTGCGGGGGCCTTGCACAGTTCGAGGGGCTCCCTGCCCCTTTTTTATGTATTCCCGGTGCTTGGGGGGGATCTGCTGTCTTCCTCATCTCCCCCCTCCCGCTGCCCTCTCCTCCTCTCTTGTCCCTGGGTAGAAAAACCATCTTTCACCAACCCCTGCTTTGCTCCAATTCCTCCTCCCCCTTCATTTCGTCCCCCCCGGATCATGTGGCCAGAGTGGGTTTTGTGCCACGTCTCCGTCCCCGCCCAGAAAATTTTTTTGCACTGTGCCAGGACATGAAGCAGTGGAATGAGTTATTCATCCCCTAGTCCTGGCGAAATGAAAAAAAGCCCCCCCTCGAAAAGGGCCTAACAAACGGGCGGTTCAGCATGAGCTGCCATGTCTGCCTGGTATCAAAAAAAGTTAATGGGCCTTTCTTTGTTATCAGTCGGTCCAAATGTCCCGGCTGGAAATTTCCCGGGGTGGAAAAAATCGAAATCGGTGTGTTGGGGGAGGCCTTCTGCCGCTGCAACTCGAGGGGGGTGTTCCCGGCTTTGTACGAATGGATAAAGTGCTGCCAGTTTCCTGGCCATATTCAGAAAGTTTGAAGATCAGGAAGACTTCAGGAATTTTACAACCAGATTGAACAAGCGCCATGCGGGCGCATGGACCACCCCCCTCAGTGCAGCACGGGCCCCATGTTCTCCCCCCCTTGTCCCTCACCATGGTTCCCTTTTTAGTTGGCGGGAGAAGCCACATGATTTCTTGTGCAAGAGGGAGCAGTTCCTCCCCCTTGTGACTTCGTTGCCCAGGCAAGCCCGGGGTAGAACTGGTGCACCGTGTGCCCTAACATGTGGTATGATGGGCAGTTTGTGGGGTGAGATGGGGTGGGGGTGGGGAGGGGGGAGGCGGGGGCATTGGCGCAGGTGCGCAGTTTGACAACGGGGTCTTGTCCAAGTTGTTTGGGGGCTGGGCAGGAAGCACATTCACCCAGTGGGCCGTAAAAGGGCATGGTGGCCCTGACCGTAGTTACGCTCCCGAGTCCCCCGCTGCCGTGACCTTGAAAAAAACCCATAAGCTCAAGGATGGCCCCTTTGTTCTAATGGTTGTAAATTAACTTTGCTTGTGAATTAGGCTCGGAAAAAAGTATATATTTTGGGTTTTAAAAAAGAGGTTTATTTTTTTTCAGCACCCGCAAACAACGTTAATTAACCCCCTGGATGTAAATTGCGCAAAGAATTGGCCGCCAAAAATAGAGCTTTGTAGGGTTCAATTGCTGTTTTCTACGCCCACAAAAGAGATACAGTTTTAATTAACCTTTGCTTGTGGGAAATTTGGGGACAGGAAAAAAAGTATATATTTTGGCGTTGAAAAAGCGGTTTTTTTGTCGCACACCGCAAAACAAGCTTTAATAAACCCCCGGGTGTAAAATTTCGCATAGAATTGAGCAGCCCAAAAATGAAGTGGTATTTGTATTGTAAAAAAACTGTTTCTTTAAATTAATACAACAGGAACTGGCTAAGATCCCACTTGGATATTGAATGTATATGCAGCTGCAGTGTACGCACACTGGATTTCAGATCCAATACCCCAAAAAATTAGAAATAGAACATTCAGAGAACAGTCTCTGAGACAAGCTGAGACACCCCACAGAAATCGCTATATAAAAATCAATTCTTCAGTAAGAGCTATCACAATCAGCCACGGCAGCACTTTCCCTGATCAGTACAGTGAGAGCGGTATGAGCTCCCAGCATCGCGCCCGGACTTATATAGTGCGGTGATGTCACAGAATCCCGCCGGTCTCTGATTGGCTTCACCTCTGCACATGTCATGCAGCCTATGCCCTTCTTCCTCCCAGAGTGCTTTGCCCCATGTAGCGCCATGTGCTCGCAGCCATTTTATCAATCAAAAGCACACTTCGTTCACCCGAAGTACCCCAAAGTTCGACTTCGTTCCGAACCGAAGTTTTCCTGAAATTCTAAACGAATTCCACTTCGTTAGAATATATTCGCCCATCTCTAGATGTGATACATGTGTCTGTAATGTCTGACCTGTTATGCACATATACAGGAGAGACAGATATGGAGGATGGATATGGACCATGTTAGTTGCTGGCATGGCATATTCTTACCATCGGATCTAAATGATAATTCCGAAGTATGAGCACTTCCTGTAGAGAGAAGAAATACAAGAATCACCCAAGGTCAGAACCAACATTTTCCTTGAGGCCATTGTACTGCAGATTATGGTAGTGATGTTGGGGGGAAGGACAATCAGGCTACATATGATTAGAGCCTCCTACCTTCCTTCCTCAAGCTTGAGAACATGTGCTATCAGCTCTGTTTGGAGTCCTAAGGAAACATACTTCAGGACTCGAAAAGTGTCTCATTGAGGACTAGTGTTGAGCGATTATTATCGACAAAGTTGAAATCGGCACGGTTTCTATGATGATGGGATTTTTTCGATCACGTGATAATTTAGGTTAAAATCTGCGCATAATCTATTAAGATCGCGCCATTTTCAGCGCTTCCTGTCATTTTGGCGGCCAGCAAATTAGCTTAGAGAATAGAGCAGGGTGAGCTAGGTGTGCGACGTCATGACTGGGATGTGTATGGGAGCGATTGGCTGGAAAAATCACATGACCTCGTTTTACATAGAACAGCCCTTCCTTTTCTGCCTCAGTGTGTGTCTGTGTATCATAAGAGCAGGACGTGTGCTCGGTCTCTGTCAAAACAGCTCAGCGAAACTGTTCTATTCTATTTGTTCACACAGACAACTATACTTTTAGCTGTGAACATTAGAACTTAGTTAGTCAGAGTTTTGAGATTTTAGTTATTAGCTGAGTTTTTTAAAAAAGAGATCTCCCACCGTACAGCGTGGGGGGGGGGGGGGGGGGGGGGGTGCGGGTGAACAAAAGACAAAAACAGGTTTCTTTAAAGGAGAGTGGAATTTGCAGGCCAACTGTGTTTAAAACCCGCTTTGCAATGGGTTTTATTAACATTTTTTTTGGCCATTTTTTGGGTGAAATATTACTTGTATTTTCAGCTGTTACTTATATTGGATACGATTTTTTCTAGTAACGCAGGTGATTTGATAGGTGCAAAACTCCACTTTTTTTATCTGTATACATTTCAGAAGGTGTTTTTTTTTCATTTTGGCCAGGGAATTGTTCACAGACCCCCTTTGCACTTAAATTTGAAGACAGCAATTTGTAGTCACCGCAGGGTTTTTGATAGGTGCAAAACTCCACTTTTTTTTATCCGTATACATTTAAGATAGGTGTTTTTTCACTTTAGTGCAGGCCAGCTTTGTTCTAAGCCACCTTGCATTAAAAATTAAATACAGAAATTTTGGAGTACCGCGGGTGTTTTTATAGGTGCAAAACCCCCACTTTTATTATCCGTATACATTTAGATAGGTTTTTTTTCACTTTGGGCAGGCCGTTTGTTCACGGCCACTTTGCACTTAAATTTGAATATAGCAATTTTTTGTAGTCACCGCGGGTTAAATTGATAGGTGAAAAAAACCACCGTTTGTTATCCAAAAAAGTTTTTAAATAGCGTATTGCACGTGGTGCGGCCCTATTTTTTTTTCAAAATCCACTTTGTACGACAATTCTGAAAAAAAAATTTTCTAGCAACTGTTCTCGTTTGTTATTCGAAAAAAACGGGGCAGTTGAAAAATCCCTGGGACTGAAGGAAAAAACCTGTTGATTTTGTTTTAGGGTTTCTACCCCAGACCGCATTTACAGGTATTCGAAAAGAACTTTTCAGTTTCAATCCTAGTTGGCTGTAGGAAATTGGAGGGATTTAAGAATGTGTGATTTGCCTTTTTAATAAGAGATTTTCCCAAAACTCTTCCATCCCTTTTTAAATTTTTTTCTTTCTAAAACGGGGAGCGAAATGCAGGGGGTAAGCGACAAAGAGGGGGGTAGGACATGGAGGAGGGTAAGAGAGAAGGTGCTCCATCCCAGTGTATGACAACACGAAACCCCAGGGATCGTTGGTTGGGGGCCCATCAGGCCTGTCATCGCTGGGTCAGGGCCCTTGAATCTCAGAAAGGAAAACTCGTCCCAATTGTTCTTCAGGGGTTTTTAATGAACCCTGCATCGCAGTCTTCCCTCCTTTTCCCTCCCAGTCCAGCCAAAATGTCGTCATCAGCATCATCAGCATCCGGGCCCAAACATGAAGGGGGCACCCCAAATGTCAACTGGGGCCCCCACCACGTGGATAATCCTTTTTAAAGACCTTTTTTTATGAAAAAATGCGGTTGGGGGTCAAAAGGCATTTCCAAAGACCAAGAGGAAAAAGAGGATGATTTTGTTGCTTGACGCCCCAGTTACTGATCCATAGGGGAGGAGAAGGAAGCCGGTAAATTGGAAAAAAATCCCGGGGGTCGGAAAACCCCTTGTAGTCCCTGTTGTTTGTACCCCGCAGCTCCGGATGCGAATGTCAGGCGACCAAGTCACCTGTTTTTGATGATGACGAAATTGCGGATCCAAGGGTCTTTTCAGCAGAATTTGCTGCGAGCGCTTCATCACTGGACGGGAGGAAGACGATGGGGTATGTCAGTAGGGGGTCCTGCCAAAAAAAGTGAGAGGGCGGTCGCAGAAGTCCGCTGATTGATTCCGCCTCCCAGGGTTTCAGGCAACCCCGCTCCTCCTTATCGCCGTCAAAAAGGTCCGGGGACCCCCAAACCCTGGGCCCTTCTTTGAGCAAGCCTCGATTAAACCCAGCGTGTCTAAGCCGCCTTTGCCGAAACGTCATAGAGGCAAGAACTTAGTTTTTAACCACCCCCCAACTCCTGTCACATGCAGGAATGCATGCTTTAAATGGAGGCAACATTTCCCCAAAAAAGGCCACCCCCGTTTCCGGGGTTTTCCAACCCAACTGTCACACCCTCTGATCCACCTCCTCCGCCACCACCAAGCGTTCCTTAGTGCCTGTTTCTAAAGGTCTTGATCGGGGATCAGCCTCCTTTTCAGCCCCCCACGTCGCCGAGTACCACCACCCACCACCAGAGCCCCATCCTCCCCCATTCCTTCCACCCAGTTGACACCTGCACCCCCTACGGGGCCCACTCTAGGCGCCAGCCTTCTGTCTTCCGGGTTTTGGGGAAACGAAGAAACACTTTAACCCAAACCATCCCAAAGCCAAAGCCTAATGTCGGCATTCCCCAGGCTTTTGGCCTTTGGGAAATGTTGCCTTTCCGTCTGGTGGACACATATGGGGTTTCCCCCCCAGTCAGGCCCCTTTGCCTCCCCCCCCAATACGAGATGCGGCAGGCCCCTCTGGTGGCATCAGGGCCCAGAAAAAACCCGGCCGTGTTGAAATTAATTTTCTTGGGGGCCCGTCACACACAGGTCGGGAGCTGTGGCGGCCTCCGCAAGGGAGACCGAGCGCTGGCTGGGTGACAAGAACATTGTTCCAGGCAAGTGGTGTGCGATAACGGTCGAAATCTGCGGGCCGCCTTAAAAGATCGGTAGGCGGAGCACACCCCTTTGCCTGGCACATGTCAGAACCTTGTCGTCAGAAATTTCTAAAGCGCTACCCGGGTCTGGACTGCCTGCTGAGGAAGGCTCGGGTCTGAGTTCGCACTTCCGCCGTTCCCACTCCCTTTCACCTCCCGGGCTGCGTTGCAGCTCAGCTGGGCCCCCCGGTCAACCGTCTCATTTTTGACGTGGCAACACCGGGAAATTTCCCACCCTCCACATGTCCCAGCATTGTGCAGCAGCGCATCCCCATTAGCTTACAAGTGACCATGGCCTAAAAGCGGGGTGCGGCCTCGGGGTTTGAGCCACCGGGGGAGGGGGCAGGTGAAAGAGCTTGCGCCATCCTTGCCGGTTTTTAAAAAGCCACCAAAATTGTCAGTGCGGGAAAAACCCTTTGTCGCTGAGCACTGTGTGATTTTTAGTTCTGGAACGACGTTGGACACTCTGAAAAATCAGGTCCAACCAGGACGGGGGAGACGGACACAGATGCGAACGGAGCCTTTCTCCCCGCAACCCACAAGGCCCAACTTTTTTAAAAATTTTTACATTAGGCAGGGGTTTCAGGGCCCCAGAGCTAGGCAAGGCAGGCTCAGTCTCGGGGGTGCATCATCTGAGGAATCGGGGCTGTGTTGAAGTTTTGCCGGGGAACGGAGGAGGAGGGGGAGTTGGTATTCCTGGAACCCACGTTACGACTCCCTGCCTTGGAAAGAGGTTGGTGCGAATATAGGTGGGGAGGGAGATGGGGGAAAGATCAGTTTGCTAGCCCCCTGACCCAGAGGCTGGAAACAAGGGCCCCCTTTTTCCCCAATGGTGTTGGATGCTCCTTTTCTCCAACAGATCCTCGCTTTAAAGGGCATAAAAATGAACAACAGTTACGGGGGTGGCCACCCTCCGGACCCCCGGTACAAAACAAAAAAAGCACTTTCTTCCACCCCCCCAAAATAGAGTAAAATGCAGGAAAGGGCCGTGCTGTTTAACAAAATGGGGACATCTGTTGCGTCTGCTTCCGTTCTTCAAATTCATGGGGAAACAACGTCAGCGAGTGAATCAGAGAGTTTCCAAACAGCCCAGCGGCAGCAGCAGCAGCAGTCAATGTGGCAAACCCCAATGGGTGACCCTTTGGCAATCTTTATTTACCACCTCCCAAGCATGTAATCGGGCATAAACCAACACCGAGACCAGCTTAAGTTTCAGGTGCACGATATCTGCGTCTCAACCCGATGTTTTTAATGTGTTCCGGACCCAATGACTTCTGGATTCCCAAAAAGGATGAATGGTCGAGCTCGTCGCAAGCCATAGAGGGTTGTCCTGCCCAGCAGCCCGCGTATATTGAGGGCCCCCAGCCAGGGTTGGGGGTCATTACAGACAAACGCATCCGGGGTTTCCACAGATAATTTGGTCGTTTGATTTCATCAAGATGAAACAGGCTGGACTCTGAGTGTTGTTTTCCCCAAAGGGCCGGGTCACCCCATTAGTTGCCGGCTACTTACATTCCTCTTCAAAAAAATGGTCCTCTTGAAAACTTTTTTTTAAAATATCATTTCTTACTGCAATTTTTATTCTCAGTTTCCAAAAGTTCATTTTTTTGGGGTTTTCTGTGAGGAGCTGTAAAAAGACACCCAAAGGTTTCATGACAAAACCGTATTTCCCCTTAAAACACTTATCTTTAGAATTTTTGCTTGTCAATGGTTTTGGGGTCATGGTGCTTAAGATACGCTAAATCATGGGCTTTGGGAAAAGAAATGTGGCTTTAAGTGGCATTTCTCCTATTTTTTTTTAACAGTGGGGTGAGAAAACATTTTTATAATTTTTTTTGGGGCATGCTGCTTTTAAAAAGCAGCAATACTACAGGTCCATTCTAAAAAATTTTGGGTTTTTAACGACATTTGTTCTTTACAATTGTCAAAAAAGTGGGTCAAGGGTTATGTTTTGAATTTTTGGGGGGTTTTTTTTTGTGAAATGCAGCTATACTACGGGCCCATTATAAAAAAAATATTGTTTTTTAACAGCATTTGTTTTTCACAATTGTCAAAATGGCTCAAGGGGTCATGTTTTGAATTTTTGGGGGCATGTCGCGTGAAAGCAGCTATACTACAGTCCTATTATAAAAAAATGTTGTTTCTAACTACATTTGTTTTCACAATTGTCAAAAATGTCAAGGGGCATGTTTTTAAATTTTTGGGGGCATTTTGCTGTGAAATGCAGCTAGACTACAGGTCCTATAAAAAAAAAAGTGTTTTCTAACGAATTTGTTCTTCAAATTGTCAAAGTGGTCAAGGGGAGGTGCTGTCAAAAAAAGGAATAGGTGGGACACTGTTAATTGACACATATTGCAAAAAAGATTGTTTTTGCAAGATCTTTAACAGACAGCAATCCCCGAGTGAGACAACCATTTAATACATTTAAAAAGAAAACAAAGATGTGGTGGGGTTCCCTCCTATTTTAAAATGTGTGTTCTAGAATTTTAAAAAAAAAAAAAAATGGCCCTCACAAAAAAGCTGATACAAATATTCCTCTGAATTGTAAAGGGAGGTAAAGGGAAAACTTGAACAGATGTAGGGTTTCCCAGACAGTATATTCAAGTCCCGTTCATCTAAAATGGTGGTTAAAAGACTCCTTTTTTTCCCGGGACTTTTTAATCTGTGGGTCAGACAGGTTTTTAAAGGTATTGCGGTCCTAAAGGGTTTTCAATGTCCCTTTAAAAATAAAAAAGGGGGTTCAAATACTCCTTTTTTTTCCGCACTTTTAATTGGGGGGGATGCGGGGTTTTGGGGGTCATTCTGTGGCCCAGGAAAAGGATAGTCAATGTCCCAGTAAAATAAAATTGGGGTTTTAAAAAATCCCCTTTTTTTGGGACTTTTTAATCGGGGCATACAGGTTTGGGTCATGCTGTGGCCCAGGACAAGGATAGTCTTTGTCCAGTGAAACTAAAATGGGGGTCAAAGACTCCTTTTTTTCCGGGACTTTTTTAATCTGGGGGGATGCATTTTTGGGGGTCATGCTGTGGCCGGACAGGGATAGTTATGTCCAGTGAAAAAAAAGGGGTTTAAAGGACTTTTTTCCCGACTTTTTAATCTGGGGTAGCATTTTTGGCCCTCTGGGTCGACAGAATTTGCAAAAGTCCAGTTCAATAAAAAGGGGTTAAAGACACTTTTTTTGGCAATTTTTAATTTGGGGCGACAGGTTTAATGGGCAAACTGGGTAAGTAAATTAGTCAATGCCCAGTTCAACTAAAAGGGTTGGGAAAAGACTTTTTTCGGCATTTTTAATCTGTGGTCGCAGGGTTTTAAAGGGAACTGCGGTCCGTCAGGTATAATCAATTCCCCTTCAACTAAAATGGGGGTTAAAGTCCTTTTTCCGGATTTTTTTATCTGGGGGTCAGCAGGTTTTGGGGTAATTTTTGGGCCCCGGGCAGGGATAGTCAATGTCCAGTAAAATTTAAAAAAGGTGGGTTTAAAGACTCCTTTTTGGGATTTTTTAAATTTGGGGGGCAGCAGGGTTTTTGGGGAAAGGTGCGGACGGACAGGGGTATCAATGTCCCTTAACTAAAATGGGGGTTCAAAACCCTTTTTCCGACTTTTTAATCTTGGGGGGCAGCAGGTTTGGGGGATGCTGGGGCCCAGGAAGGTATAGTCAAGTCCGTAACTAAAATGGTGGTTAAAAGACTCCTTTTTTTGGCACTTTTTAAAACTGGGGTCAACAGGTTTTGGGGGTTAGCGGGAGGACAGGATATCTTTTTCCATTTAAACTAAATGGTGGTTAAAATCCTTTTTCCCCGGCATTTTTAATCTGGGGGGGGGATGCATTTTTGGGGGTCATGCTGTGGCCCAGGACAGGGATAGGCTATGTACAGTAAACTAAAAGGGTGGTTCAAAGTCTCCTTTTTCAGGCACTTTTTTATCTGTGGGTCATGCAGGTGTTGGGCTCAAGCTGGGGCCCAGGCCAGGGATAGTCTATGCCCAGTGAAACTAAAATGGTGGTTCAAAGACTCCTTTTTCAGGCACTTTTTAATCTCTGGGTCAGACAGGTTTAATGGTCATGCTGCGGTACAGGTCAGGCATAGTCAATGTCCAGTTCAACTAAAATGGTGGTTAAAAGACTCCTTTTTCCGGCACTTTTTTAATCTGTGGGTCAGACAGGTTTAAGGGTCATGCTGCGTTCCAGGACAGGGATAGTCAATGTCCAGTTCAAGTAAAATGATGGTTCAAATAATACTGCCTTCTGGCACTTTTTAATTTGTGGGTGATGCAGGTTTAAGGGTCAGGCTGTGGTACAAGACAGGGATAGTGAATGGTCTGACTTTTTTTCTGTGGCTTTTATAACCTAAGTGTGTTGCCTAAGATGTAGCACGTATCTATGTGACTGTTTTTTTTTTTAATTCCAGCTTCCCAACCCGTTTGGGTGTAAGAATGAAGGTGTTTTTTTTTCCCCTCCCCTAGAATTTAAAAGGCATTGGGGGATAAAATTTATCGACTAAACGGGAAAACGTCTTGATAATTTGCCGATATCGACTTTCCCAAACCCCAAGACCATAGTCAAAAGTAAAAACCCCATCACTATTGAGGCATAAGTAAAGTAATAAAACAAAAATTTTTGTACTACCAGGTTTTTATAAAATTTTGTTACAATTGCTAAAATGCTAATATTCATATGAAAAATGAAGTTTTTTAAAGTTTTTTAAGATATAAAAAAATTTAAAAGGTTAAAAAAGATTCAAGCTTGATTTTTTTTAAATTTTTATTGAAGGGTAAAAAAAAGGGGGATTTAATGGAAAGACATCCCAAACCAAGGGTTAAATGGTGTATAATTTTTAAGTAAATAGCATATAGTGAATAAAAGGGACCTGGAGTAATACCAATTTGGGAAACAGGAAAAAGGGAAACCACGGTACCCCCAAAGGTTTTTTGGCAAGAGTTTAAGTAAGGCCCGCCCAATATAAACCCCCTGGTTTGAGGTTTTAAAGGCCCTTTGGGGAAAACCCCAAAAACTGAAGGACACTATGGGCGACTTTTATTTGTGCTTTCCGCCTGTTTTTTAGGCGTAATTCCCGCGCCTCACCAGCCCGAAAAAAGCTTTCGGAACCGGATGCGGTTTTAGGCGCATCTCTCCCCCCTTTTTAACACTGCCCCCCCGCATGAAAAAGGGCCCGGGGAATGGGCGCGGGGTGGGCGCGCGAGGCCCTTCCGGGGGCCGACCCGGGGCGGGTTTAAAAACTCCGAGGCATGAAAGAAAGGGCGAACGGGAAAAACGAGCGTAATCAGCCCCCTTTTGGGAAACCGAAAAGGCAGAACTGGTTTAATTTTTTGGGCCCAAATGGGTCCGGGAAAAGGCGAAGTGAAGCAGGATCGGGAACAAGCGAGGAAAACATACAGAAGAACGCTACACAAAAACTCCCGGGGCCTTCCCCCTCCGAAAAAAATCCAAAAATCTAGAACGGCGCAATATCAAGAATTAGGGTATTGGAAAAATTTCCCGGGAAAAAAAAGTAAATTTAAATTCTGAAAGCAAACTTTATTGGCGGCAAAAACCGGCCAAACAGAATAGGACGACAGTGAACCCAATTAAAAAACCCCTGGGGAAAATTTTACCCCAAACCCGAATCAAAGGCGGGACAGTTTTAAAAAACAGTAAAAATGCAGAAAAGAGCGATTTGGCTGAGCCAAACGGGGCTTTGGTGATCTCGGGCCCAAACAAATAGGGAGCGACAAAAACCCCTTAATCCTATTGGGGAAAATTTTGGGGGAAACCAAAACAGAATCAAAGGCGGGACATTTTAAAATACAGTTTTAAAAAAGCCCGGGAAAAGAACTTTTTTTTAAAATTTCCGGTTTTAACTAGACAGGGCTTGGGGGTAACCCCGCCAACAGAACGCAAGCTACTTGTCCCATTGTAAATCTATGGAGAAACGTCGAATGCAAAACTCCGGGTCTCAGCGCCGTACGGAAAGGAGTTTTTAATAAAAAAAAAAACATTTTTTAATTTGTTTTTTAAATATTCTCAAAAAAAGGGGCTGAAACCCCTTTTAAAAAACAAAAATCCCAATTTAAAACCCAAACAACGCTTTGTCGCCGAACCGGGGCTAAAATAGGAAATTTCAATATAGAGAATTGCCGGGAAAAACAGAATACAAATTGTTTAAGCTATTCCCCTTGGGCACAAAAAACCGCCCAAACAAAATAGAGCGACAAAGACCCCCTTAAATTTTCCCATGAAAAGTTTTTTACCAAACAAAATCAAAGGGGGACAGTTCAAAATACAGTAAAAATTTCAGGGAAAAAGCTGATTGGCTTTAGCAAACGGGGGGTTGGCTAACCCACCAATCAGGCGCGAGCAAATTTCCCCCCCAAGAAATCTAAGGAGAAAATCGCGCACCCGGGAAAACTTGGCGCTCAGTGCCGTTTCGGGATGGGTAAAGGGAAAAAAAAAAAATTTTTTTTAAATTTTAAAATATTTCAGATAAAGCGCGAAACCCTTTTCCAAAAAATAAAGCAGTTAAAAAAACCCCCAACAACGCTTTTTTCCCGAGACCCCCGCAAAATTTGGGAATTGCAAAAATAGAAAAAAGGGCCGGGGAAAAAAGTAATTCAAATTGTTTAATCTCTTTTCATTGGGCGGCATTAAAACCCGCCAATCAGAATAACGACAGTGCCCCCTTTTATCCTATGGAGGGGTATTTACCAATCAGGGTAGGAGCGATAGTGGGGCCCCCTAACCTTTGGAAAATATTGAACCCAAACAAAATTCCCAAAAGGGGGGACCGTTTAAAATAAAGTAAAAAAAGGGGAAAAAAAGCTGATTGGTTGAAAAACGGCGGGGGGTCGTCCAGCTTTGCCAATCAGAGCGCGAGCTACTTTTTCATAAAAGGGTTTTATGGGGAAAAAAAATTTCCGAGCGAAACCTGTGATTGGTAAGTTAAAAGAGGCGGTAATTTGGGGCCAATTTGGAAAGCGATCGACGCTGTAATGGGTTTTTTCTAATGCCAAAACAAAAACAACTGAACATGGCCCCAAAAACAAAATTTTAAAAAACTACAGAAGTTGTTCCCCCAAATTTTATATAAAACGAAAAAAAAAATTGGGGGGAACGAAAAACAAATTTAAAACATCAATAAAATTCATGTTTATTTCTTTATTACGTTAGCCAAAAATCAATAAGTATGGGGGCAACGAAAATAAAATTTATTGGTCAATAAAACCCCCCTAGGGTAAAAAAGGCCACTGTCCTCCTATTTTTAATTGGGTGGTTAATTTCCCCACCAAAACAAAGAGCTTAAACCCAAATTGAATTACTGAATTTTCCCCGGGGATTCCCCCTAATTTCAATTCCCCATGTAACCCATCCAGCGACAAACGCGTTTTTTCGGAAAATTTTAAAAAAGATTTATTTTTTGAGAAGTTTTTTAGCGCTTTTTTTTGATTTAAAGTTTTTAAAACTTAAAAAAAAATTGGGATTGGGGCCGGGTTTTCTTTCCCTAGACTACAATGGGAAAATAGCTCGCGCTCTGAAAAGGCGGGATAAACCCCAAACCCCCCCGAAGTTCAACCAATCAAACTCGGGTTTTTGGGCATTTTAAAAGTATTTTGAACGTACCCGCCCTTTTATTCTGATTGGGCAAAAACTTTTCCATGGGATATAATGGGCCACTGTCGCTCCAAATTTTGATTGGTCAATAGTTCCCCCATAGGTTTTAATGGGAAAACTGTCACTCCTATTCTGATTGGCAGGTTTTTTGGCCCCACCAATGAAAGAAACTTCCAGAAAAATTTTTGATTTTCGTATTCCCGGGAATTCCTTTTAATTTAAAAATTTCCTTTTTGTTTGGGGGCCGGGCTTCCTTGCGACAAATGCCTTTTTCGGGGGGGATTTGGAAATTTTTTTGTTTTAAAAAAGGCACCATTTTTTCAAGGGAATTTTTTTACACTTAAAAAATAAAAAAAATTATTTTAAAATTAATTTATTTTTTACTTTTATGCCGGCCCCTCGTTTTTAAAAAACCGAAGGATAGGGGAAATTGGCGCCAATTCCTTGGATTTTTTTTCCCAATAGCTTCGGGGGGTTTAAAGGCTGGGACGGCAGGGGGGCCACCGCTAAACAAAACCCAAATTCTCAAAAATTTCTTTTTTTATTCCCCCGCAAAATTTTTAAATGTTTTTTTGGGAAAATTTTCCCGGGGGTTTCGGAAATAATTTGGCAAAATTTTCCCCATAGGTATTAATGGTTTCGACTCCCTAAACCGAATTGGGTCTTAGCCAGCCCCCGGGTAGCTTAACCAATCACAATTTTTTTGCATTTTTAAATGTATTTTTAAAAACCCCCCCCCCTTGATTTTTATTGGGGTTTTAAAAATTTTCCCCAAAAGGGTATAATGGGTCCCTGTCGCCCCCAAAACTGAAATTTAAACCCAGATAGCCAAGCCCCCGCATCTCACCAATCAGCTCTTTTCCCCGCTTTTTTAAATGTATTTTTTTAACTGCCCCCCCCCTCCCGCCTTTTATTTCTGATTGGTCCCAAAAGTTTCCCCCCAAAAGGTTTTTAATGGTTCACTGCCCCTCCTAATTTTGATTGAAAGGTTTCTCCGACCAATGAGAAAGCTTTCAGAAATTTTGGGAATTTTCTTTTTTCCCCCGGGAATTTCCAAATCCAAAAAATTGAAAAAGGGTATTTGGAAAAGGGGATTTTTGTTTTTTTTTAAAATTTTTTAAATTTTTGAGGTTTCAGCTCTTTTCTGGGAATGTTTTCCGCCTTTAAAAGGCATTTTTGTATACTCCCACCGACATGTGAATATTTCTCGCTTTTTTCCCCACCGTCTCGCAGGGAACAGATTTTTGGCGCATCCCGCACAGCCCTAATCCCGCACTGCACCCCACACACGGGCGAGGCGCGGCAGACTTTTCCCCGCTTTATAACCCACAACCCCCCCGGGGGCGAATCTCAGGCCACGCCGCATTGCCCAAGTCCCCACTGGCCTAACACACGGCAGGCGCACGGACTTTACATAGTTGTAGAGGCGGGCCCCCGGGCCCCGACAAAAACAGGGCCCCAATTTTCGCCGGAAAAAACGGGCGGAAAAATGCGCCCCACGGGCGAGAATCATAACCCCCCCCCCCCCCCCCCCCCCCCCCCCCCCCTGCTCCCCCCCCCCCCCCCCCCCCGCCCTATGTGTTTAAAAACCAAACAAAGCGGGGTTGGCCCCCCCTATACAGATAGACAAGCCAGGGGTGTAAAACCACTATTTGGAAATGGAAGGTGGCAGTTACTGCCAAACCAAAACGGGGGGGCCGCCTCAGGGAAAACCGGATAGGTCATGCCTGCCAACCTTTTAAAAAAACAAATTCACGGGGTGGGCCG
Source organism: Phyllomedusa bahiana (assembly GCA_025379985.1). Taxonomy (NCBI): domain Eukaryota; kingdom Metazoa; phylum Chordata; class Amphibia; order Anura; family Hylidae; genus Phyllomedusa; species Phyllomedusa bahiana. The sequence continues at coordinate 32,931 of JAODAL010031544.1, forward strand.
CACTGAAGTCCATGAAGATAAAAGCCCCAACAAAAAATGCAAAAGAACGCCTATTGAGGGCACCTAATCCCCTCTCCTTTCCCCAACCAGCCAAAAAAAACTCCAAAGGACGTCAGCAAAACTTTGCCATTTAAATAGAATCAGCATACAAAATGCAACTTTCGGCTCAGAAAAACAGTGTCGAGCCTTGTACTGCTGATTCTATATTAAATGAGCAAAGTTTATGCTGACGTCCATTGGAGTTTTTTTGGCTGGTTGCCAACCATGTAAGTCACTGGCATGACATATACTTAACCACATGGAAAAAGAGGTAATGTCTAAAATATAACTTTTATTAATAATAACTTAAAAAATACACCCCACTAACAACTCTCTCTGATCTACCAGGGCAATACTGTATAATAAATAACAGTCCCTCCCCTTTGAAGTGCAAGATGATCACCCCGATAAAAGGACGTTTCTTGCCCGAACCTGTCCCAAGAAAATTAACAAAATATAGCCTCTAGCTGGCCCCCAACATGTTTCGACCAGCCTGTGAAAATGATTATACCTGGTCACTCAGGGGACCAAAATTCAGGAATTCAGACTAAAGGTGTTTAAAAATAATTGTCAAAAAATATATACTACTTTCCATGTGGTTTTGATTCAGTCAGAGGTTTCTGAATACTGGCCATTCATCTAGCTGGTAGTAGATATATTCCTTTTATGACATATACTTACCACTAGATCCTAGTGATAAGTTCGAAGCTGAGCACTACCTGAAGAGACAAGAAAAATGAGAATCACGGGGGGTCAAAACCAACAGTCTAGCATTTTCCTTGATAGTGATATCAGGAGAGAAGGACGGTCAGTCTAAATATGATGAGAGACGAGTGACACTACTGGTTGTGTCCCTTATCCTTCTCCATCCCCAACCTGAACGAACAATCAGTCATTGGCTCCACACTTTCCTTAATTCCACAAGTCCAGTGCCATGAAGCATTTTTTTTTTAAATTGAAATGAGCTATTGATGTTCTGTACTTTAGCAGCTTTGATATTTCTAAACAGCATTTGGGGATTTTGTTCACTTTTTTAAATTTTGGTATTTTCTCTCAATCCCTAGGGTTTTCTAGCACTTGCAAGTAGCTATTTCCATAACTGCCATAATTCTGTAGCTGTGATAAATGTGTCTGTAATGTCTGACCTGTTCTGTAAAAAACAGGAGAGGGAGATATGGGAGGATGGATATGGAGAACATTTACACTTACGAAAAATGTTTAAGAATGAGTCAACACTAACAGCTCTTCCTGTAGAGACAAAAAATACACGCATCACACAGGGTCAAAACCAACAATCTAACATTTCCCTTAGAAATTTCTCCATTGTAAAAGCTGATGAATGTTACTGATGTTGGGTAGAAGGACGATCAGTCTACATATGGTACGGGGAACAGGATATTGTGTCTGAGGGTGTTCTACATGAAAGACAACAAGTGAGGAAGATGGAAACAGGCACCAAAGATTCATTAGCAAATCTAAGCCCAATATTTTATACTTGCGTGTCTTTTTGTTCTTTTTTTTTTAGCAGGGGAAAGGGAAAAATTTCCCAATGATTATAACCCTCCGTACCGGGCTCCGAGAAGGGAGCTATTTGGCGCATGGGAGATGGCAGCTACTCCAATGGTGGAAAGCGGGGGGGCAGCCCACGGGTTAAACGCAGTGAGTGGTTGGGCGCCAACCCTGGGGTCACGGCAGCAAACTTTCCCAAAAATTTTTTAAAAGGTTCGAACACGGCACTCCTTAAAAAAGAAATAAAAAATTTACCAAGGTAAACCAATGGAACTAACGCTTTTCCCTTTTGAGGCCTTTGTAGACAATAAAAGTGTGATTTTGGTGGGGGGGGCAAACCCCCGTCAAATAGATGAAGAAAGTGAAAAATTACTTTATTTCTAACGGAGAAAACGGCTAAACTTTTTCCCCTTATTTCTTTTTCTCCAAACCAGAACTTCCAATCACAAATTTTATTTGGGGTCCACACTTTTCCCCATATCCCCCAAAAAATTAGTCCTGGAATATTTTTTTTTCATTGAAAAGATATTTAAGTTCTGTACCCAGCACTTTGATATTTGTTTAAAAGCATTCGGGACTTTGTTCACATTTTTCTTTTAAAATGTCTCTTTTAAATTTTTGGTATTTTCTCTCAATCCCTAAGGTTTTCTAGCACTTGCATGTTTCTATGTCCATCATTGTCATTGTGTCCCTAAATAAGGATAAAAATGTTTGCCAATGCATGAGAACACAAGCTCTCACATCTCCTCTCCTTCTGGGATTAGGGTTTTCTATTTGGGGGTTACAGAATATAACCTCTCACATCTCCTCTCCATTTTGGTATTAGAGGGTTTTCCATGTGTTGCAGAGAATATAACCTCTCCCATTCCTCTCCTTCTGGTATTAGAGGGGTTTTCTCTATGTGGGTTTTTAAAAGAAATAAATCTCCCCTCTCCTCTCCATTCTGGTATTAGAGGTCCTATTGTTTTTGAGAGAATAAACCTCCCCCCCCTCTCCTCCCATTCGGTATTATAGGTTTCTCTATGTGGCAGAGAATATAACCTCTCCATTCTGGTATTAAGGTTCTTATGTGTTTTGTAAGAATATAACCTCTCTCCTCTCCATTCTGGTTTTAGATTTTCCCCTTTGTATGCAGGGGAAAATAAAACCTTGTCCCCCCGAGGCATGGACTCTCGGGGCAAGGATTAATTACCGCTGTACAAAGCTTTTTTGGGACCCAATTGAATATGTGTTCAATTCTGGCCCCATTTTTAAACAGATGTAATGGAGCTAGAGAAGTACAAATGAGCAACCAAATTTTTAAGGGGGTGGACATTTAGTTATGAGGAAAGGTTAAACATTTAACTTTTTTAGTCTTGAAAAAGACGGCTTGGGGGGATATGATTAAAATTTTATAAAAAAATCCCTACAAAAAGTATGGGACATTTTTTTTCAAAAAGAAGCCCCCCTTAAAAACAAGGGGCATTCCCTTCGACTAGCAAAAAAAAGGGTTCAATCTCCAGGGAAAGACGTTCTTTACTGTAAGCCTTTTGAATCGTGGGAAAACCTGCCTGAAAGTGGTCACAGAGGAACTGTAGAGAGTTTCAAAAAGGCTTTGAACCTCCCGAACAAAGAATATTTTAAAGCGTACGTAAACTAATAAAATTCTGGTCCCCGGGTGGGGGGGCTTGGGGTCAGAGATAGGGTCTCCACTGGAGCAGATTGGTTTTTTGCCTTTTTGGGGTTTCCCGGGGATTAAAAGTGGGGAGGGTGGGGTTAAAATCCCTTTTCCTCTCCCTCACTCACATTTTCCCCCCCCTTGGTTGAAAATTGATGGTAGTGTTTCTTTTTAATCGTACTAAAATATTAACTATGTAACCTCTCCCCTCTCCTCTCCCTTCTGGATTAGAGGGTTTTTATGTTGTGAGAGAATATAACCTCCCCATCTCCTCCCATTCGGGATTAGAGGTTCTCTATGTGGTTAACGAATATAACCTCTCCCATCTCCCTCTTTATTTTGGATTAGAGGTTCTCGTGGGAGAGAAATAACCTCTCCCTCTCCTCTCCATTCTGGTATAAAAGGTTTCTCTTGTGTTGTAGAGAAAATAACCCCTCCCATCTCCTTCCATTCTGGGATTAGAGGTTCTCTATGTGAAAAAGAATATAACCTCTCCTATCTCCTTCCAATTGGATTAAGGTTTTATGGGGCAAGAATATACCTTCCCATCCCTCTCCATTCTGGGATTAGAGGTTCTCTAAGTATAAAAAAGAGAAAAAAACCTCTCCCATCCCCTCCTTTGGGATTGAGGTTCTCTAAATTTTTCAGAGAATATAACCCTCCCATCTCCCCTTTCCCTTCTGGTATTAGAGGTTCTCTATGATTTATACAAATCACTTTTTTCATATGACATCTAATGTTTTTGGTGTGATACATTGTCTGTAATGTCGACCTGTTCGTAATATACAAGAGAGGGGAGATAGGGGATGGGGCGGAGCACAGTTACACTTACGAAAATGTTTTAATAATGAGTCCATAATGAGAAAAGAAATATAAGAATCACATGGGGTCAGAACCAACAATCTAACATTTACCTTGAGGCCATTGTAGATGATGTTACTGTTGTTGGGGAGATGGACAATCAGTCTATATGATAAGGGGAACAGATTATTTTTTCTGAGAATGTCTACATGAAATATAACTATGTGAGGAAGATGAGAACTGACAGTGACTCAGTGTTATCTATGAGAGGTAATTACATGACCTGTTACTAGTCAGGGGAAGAAGCAATAACAGGCGTCTTAGAAGTTGCCAACTCGACTCGCTGACACAAAGTAGTGAGTCCAGTAGACAAAATACAAATAAGTGATTCATGGTTTGTGATATTGTTAAGATTTTTTTATCCATATTTATCTGTCATATGAAAAAGGAGTATGTGAATAAGGTTCTGTTCATTTCATGTTAGAGGCCTTTGCTTAATATGTATAGTCCCAGCTACATTAGAGCTTCATTCTCTTCTTTTTTTTTTTCTGACTCTCTTGGGCAAGTGTACATCAGTACAATATAACTTCTATGTTTAAAAATACAAATACATGACAAGCATAGAAAAATAATTATAACTTACCAATAGTCCATATAAGGGTCCAGTATAGTGTTTGTCAACAGGAGGGTGGGCAGTTGATACAGATGATGGGCAGGAAATACAGACCAAAACCGTCCATTTACTCTCACTCTATCATACCCCTATCGACTCTTCCTAAGCAGAGTGACCACCCTTTTTTAGGGCAGTTACTCTGCTAAGGGAGAGGTGATAGGGGTATGGAAAGGTGAGAGTAGATGGACAGTTTTGGTTTGTGTCATCTACCTACAGTCCCTTTTACAAGTTGTTAGAAGATCCTCTTGTAGACTAACATGATGCTGGACCCTCATACGGACTATATGTACTACCAGTGAGTTATATTTCTTTTTCTATGCTTGCCATGTAATGTATTATTAAACATGAACATTAAAAGTTACATTTTATGGGATAGTTATTCTAGTCTGTGAGTAAGTTAAAACATTCCCATTCTCATTGAAATTTATTTGTGGCTGTGATTGATATATAGTAGGTACAAAAACTATTCAGACCTCTAAATTTTTCTCTCTTTGTTTTATTGCAGCCATTTGGTAAGATAAAAAAGTTTGTTTTTTTTGCTCATTAATGTACACTCTGCACCCCCCCATCTTGAAAGGAATAAAACAGAAATGTTGATATTTCTGCAAATTTATTAAACAAGAAAAACTGAAATCTCACATGGTCATAAGTATTTGCTCTATATTGAGTAGAAGCAACTTTTGAGCTTCTTGGGAATGATGCAACAAGTTTTTCACATCTGGATTTGGGGATCCTCTTCTCTCCAGTTCCCTCAGGTTGGATGATGAGCGTTGGTGGACAGCCATTTTCAAGTCTCTCCTGAGATGCTCAATTGGATTTAGGTCAGGGCTCTGGCTGGGCCAGTCAAGAATGGGCACAGAGTTGTTCTGAAGCCGCTGCTTTGTTATTTTAGCTGTGGGCTTAGGGTCATTGTCTTGTTGGAAAAAGAACTTTCGTCCCAGTCTGAGGTCCAAAGCGTCTGGAAGAGGTTTCCATCCATTACATTTTTCACTCTTTGCTTCATGGTAGATATATATATATATATATATACCACAAAAAAGCATAAAACAGTATAATAGACTGTACAGATCCACAGAAGAACAATATTCAACAAAAATGTACCATATACGGGGCAGCATATGGTTTTTGCAACAGGACTCTAAGGGTAAAATAACCCCATGTTTGTCTATAAAGTAGAAGCTTTTAATCAAAGTATATACAAGTATCTGAAGATTTTCCTGGTGTATACATCAAACAGTCCGCCTCAGATTGTTTAGTTTTGAAAAGAGGACCTATCACCCCAAGAGAACCTTAAAAAGTAATAGAAGACTAAAATATAAACACTTTCTCAAACATGTTTAATTAGGAAAATGAAATTATTTCACCTGTAATTCATAAAAAAACAAAAAACGCTTGTCCTTTAAGACGGGACTGAAGTCGGCCAAATCAGCTCCTGACATCATGATGGATCTCTATGTTGATAGCTCTGTGAAAATTTCTGCTTCTGAGCTGGGACAGTCCACTGTGGAGGGTGGAGCCTGCCAGTCTGTACCATCTGTACAGTGGGAAGCTCTGTGCTGCTATGTTCATGTTGGTTTTTATTACATTAACAGCAGTATAATATGAATGCCTGTGTGCTAAGAAGATGGAGGCTGGAAGCAACAGGTGAACCTTGTCAGACATATGTCCTCAGTGTGCTGTGCCTGCAGAGAAACTCAGACTAACTCTGTACAAGCAGCTACTGTATGTCCGCAGCTCTTCCTGCACAGTTTGTGACCCAGCTTTTCCCAGTATCCCTGGTGTGTTGGGTACTTTGGTATTAACAACAGATGGTTAGTGTCAGAATGGGGTTAAAAAAATCACCGCTGGCTGACACAAAGAAATATTAATGGAGGGGCTTCACAATTACTGACACAAAATTTAAATGTATAAAAAAAAAACATTACACAAAATACAAAAAAAATTATTTAAATAAACACAACAACTTAACTCCAATTACAACCTTCTTTAACCATTTTATAAAAAAAAAAAAAAAGAAGATCAAAGGCTGATCTGACATGTTAATGTGTAACGGCTCTGGAAGAAAGCTAATTGAGGAGTTTGGTGTCACCCAGCTTTCCTGGGCATTGAATAGCCTATTCAGCATCAAGGAGAGCTGGGAGATACAAACAGACTGTTTTTGAACCTAACCTATTTCACTACTACAAATATTTTCGCCCCCCAATCATTACACGTAGTGGTCGATACTAGTTGTATGTATGTGCTCTGCAGACTTGTAAGTAATAACACTGCAGTTACATCCAGTGACCCACAGGTTACGTTTTCTCTGATGGGAGTCGTTCACTTTCACTTTTCTTCCAGATCATCATGACGTCTTCTCCCAGACATGACACTTAGAATTCTAACTTTTCCAGCATCTCCTGACCTGACCTGTGACCACCTCCTGTGACTCCCAATGGTTTTCCTGAGGCTCTGTACGAATGCTATGAAAAAGATATCCCAGCAGAAAAGTGTGACGGAGCTAGGAAACATTATGTAAATGAGGGTGTAGCTGGAAACACCTCATAGAATATACTATATTTCCCCCTCCAGTTGCGGGGTGGTAGCTTGAAGGAGAATGATGCTGCACCACCCACTCACCAATGTGTCAGGACGGGGCTGGACATGGGGGCGCAGCCCATAATGGGAGGCCCCACATGACCCGGCGCGCCGTCCGGAGCGTGGGGTGAGGGGGCGGAGCTAGACGCGTGTCGCTAAGGGGAGGGGCCGGCTTTAAAAAAAACCGACCCCCGGGGCGACGTGCGCATCACACGCAGGAGTGATAAAAAATCAGTGAGGCTGCTTTTGTGTATCCCGGATTGCCGTTACTAATGGCGGGAATTTTGAATATTGAGGAGCTGCTAGCGCAGCTTCGTTGTGCAGCGGGGGAGCGCGGCCCGGCCTGGCTGGAGGAGCAGGTATGGGGCGTGCTGGGGGGGAGTGCGCTGGTCTCGGCATCCGTTCCCCTCAGTACTGGCTCTGGGCCTGTGGCTCAGGCAAGGCGCCGTACGCGCCCTCCGGAACGCCTGAGCCCTGAGGCTACCCCCAGGGCCCGTGTCCGTCATCGGAGCCCCTTCAGGGACCCTCCAGACCGGACGGCGCGGTCCTCCGGTCGTTCGCGGACGGGCCGGCCTGGGAGGAATCCACCTAAACGGGCGGGCCCAGCGGAGCGCGACAGGCGCCGCCTCAGCTCTGCGGTGGCGTCGGTTGCGGCTCCAGCGTCGTTGGATCCCGTAGAAGGCGGCAGGTGCCCCTGGCGATGAACCGGTCGGGGGGGCCCACCAGAGAGCGTCGCAGAAGCCCGGATCCAGATGCGAGAGCTTCAAGGGAAGCGGGCGGTTGAGAGGAGTCGTCGGGGATGGTGGACGGCGGGTCCGAGTGGGCTGATGCCAGATCGGCGAGTAGGGACCCATTTGGGGGGTCCTCCACCGAGGGAAAAACACGGGCAGCGTTTGTGGTCACAGGTGCACCTGGTCCAGGATCGGCGACGGCTGGAGGTCGGAAGTCGTGGCGGCAGCCGAGAACGGGGACCGGGACTTCAGGGATCGGGCAGCGTGGCTGGCGGGTTCACAGCGCCCGTGCAGCCTGGTGAGTCCATGTCTATGTGTGTATTGTCACCGCCGGGACAGGCATCGCAGGGGATTACGGTGGGGTCAGGGCCATTGGGTGGAGGGGTCTCAGCATTACAGGAATTGGCGGGGAGTTTGCGTGAATTTTTAACGTGTTTCCCGGGTTTTCCCGGGTCGGAGGGACAGGCGTCACCGATTTCGGCGTGGGGTCAAGCGATAACCTCTTCGGTGGGTACAGTGGTACCGCCAATGGGGGTAAGGGATTTGGGTAGGTCGGTAGATAAAGGTAGTGGGGTAACGGTATCGGTTCAAAACAAACAGGATACTATGGATAGGGTGCATCTAGATGACAAGGCCAAAGGGGGAGGTTTATGTCTGCTTTGAGGGCCCACTAGGCGCTCATTTAATAAAGTAGGTAAAAGAAAAAAATTTGGAACGACAAATATATCGAAATATTTTCGCTGCTTCCATTAGAAAAATTTAACTTAGCTAAAGGCAAGCGGGATGAGAGCAAGAAGGAGGAGGAGGAGAAGCGGAGATGGCGGTTGATTCCGCAGACATTTCAGAATTGGCTTCAGGCATTTGCCATCCTGGCAAGTGTCGTTGGCGAAAAATCCCCAGAGCACTGTTCACCCTTTTTTTTGTTATTTAGACTCCATAGGGGAGGCACAGCGATTTTAAATGGGGGACAAGCGTTGGCTTCGTTATGACGAGCATTTCGTCAGCGGAAGGCGGTAAAGGCCATAAAATCCGATGGACAATAGAGACATTGGGTTATGGTTGAGGGTTATGGCTCCTACTAGGTATGGCCAGCCCTTTCAGGGAGGACCTGGAGGTTCAGGCCAGCAGGGGGGCTCCGGGTCTTTTGGGAGTGGGTCCCCAGTGGGATTCAAGGCCGGGGTCTGCTGGCAATTTAACGATAATCAGTGTAGGTTTGGGACGAGCTGCCGCTTCAGGCACGTCTGCTCAGTGTGCAGCGCTGCCTCTCAGGGTTTGCGGCCCGGTGTTCTCGCAAGGGAAAGGGGAAGGGGGTCTGGTCCTACACAAGGGGTGACCCCGGTGAATATTCTCACGATGGAGTCGTACCTAAGTAGTATCCGGATAGGAAGGGGGCCGCAGTTGTTAGGTATGAGTTTCCGGCGAAGGTTTTCGAAATCCCATCGCCTGCACACGAGATACCCTTCACAATTAAAAATTTACGCTCTGCATTGCTACACCCAGAGGTGGTAGCGGAAAAATTGAAAAAAGAGGTGTTATTGGGTAGGATGGCGGGTCCTTTTAAGTCGCGGCCGATTCCGGACTTGGTGGTTTCTCCTCTGGGCGTGGTCCCAAAGAAGGAACCCAATAAGTTTCGGTTGATCCATCATTTGTCTTTTTTTCCGAAAGGCTTTTTGGTTAATTTACGGGATCGACCCCGGGAAATTTTGCTCGGTGGTTATACCTCTTTCGACACGGCGCTTCGTTGGGTTAGGCAGTATGGTCCGGGTGCCAGTTGGCAAAAAAACGGATATTGAATCCGCTTTCCGGTTGTTGCCGGTGCACCTGAGAGTGCTCGGCTGCTGGGGTGTTACTGGGAAGGGTCGTTTTTTATAGATCGGTGTTTGCCGATGGGATGCTCGATATCATGCTTCTACTTTGAAGCTTTTAGTTCCTTTTTAGAATGGGTGGTGCGAGATGTTTCAGGGTTATCATCAGTTATTCCTTATTTAGACGATTTCCTTTGCATTGGCCCAGCGGACTCAGAGGTTTGCGGGTCGCTGTTGGCATCAATGCAATGGGTGGCAAGTCATTTCAGGGTCCCCTTGGCCCCGGAAAAAACGGAGGGTCCTACCACATTCCATTAAATTTTTTGGGGATACGGATTGACTCGGTCCGTAGGAATGTAGCCTGCCAGAGAACAAATTGGAAGATATGAGGAAGGAGATTGGGAGGTTTGTGGCGTGCAAAAAAGTGACGCTCAAGGAACTACAATCGTTGTTGGGCAAGCTGAATTTTGCTTGCCGCATTATACCTATGGGGAGGGTTTTCTCACGACGTTTGGCAGGGGTGACGGCGGGAGTTCAGGCGCCTCATCATTTTATCCGATTGACGGCAGGACTGAGGGAGGATTTGCGGGTCTGGCACTCCTTTTTGAGTCAAACAATTGGGGCGTTCCATTATCTTGGATAGGGCACTATCCAATGCTGATATTGAGGTGTTCACAGATTCGGCGGGGAGTGTTTGCTTCGGAGCTTTTTGTCAGGGGGAATGGTGTGCGGGAAGATGGCCTGAGGCATGTTCGGAAGCAGGATTGGTGAAGAATCTAGCCCTCCTTGAGTTGTTCCCTATTGTTTTGGCAGTAGACCTTTAGGGCGATCGGTTTAAGAACAAAAAAGTACGTTTTCATTGTGACAACTTGGGCGTTGTGCAGGCCATTAATTCTCTGTCCACTTCTTCGCCCCCGGTTCTTTGCTTTACGTCGGTTTTGTGTTGCGGTGCCTGGAACTTAAAAGCATGGGTGGTGGCTGAGCATGTGCCGGAGTCAAGAACAGCTTGGCTAATGCTCTGTCTCGTTTGCAGTTGGAACGTTTTCGGGAGCTGGCACCAGAAGCTGCGTCGGTTGGATTGGAGTGCCCTCAAGAATTGTGGACAGTGGTTTTGATACCGCAAATCGGCTTTTCAGGTCTTCACTAACCAAAGGAACGTGGGATACATATTCTGCATATTGGGCACTTTGGGTGCGATGGGAGGAAGGTGTAAGGGGGCCCCTGGTTTCGGACGGAGAAAGGACAGCGGCATTGTTTTAGTTTCATAGGGCATGTGGTTTGTGAAGGGTGGTCGGTCTCCAAGGTCACGCAATTTATTTCAGCTTTGGCCTTTGGTTTCAAAGCAAGGGGTTAACTGATGGACAAAGGCTTTTAGTGTAGTGCAGGCTTGAAGGGGATGAGACGGGGTTCCAGAGTAGCAGATAATCGTCGCCCGGTTATGTTTAATCTTTTGCAACGACTGGGCCACAAGCTACCTGGGGTTTGTTCATCGGTTTTTGAGGTGAGTCTTTTTCGTCTGGCTTTTCCGTTAGCCTTTTTTTGGGGCCTTGCACATGGTGAGTTGGTGTGTCCAAGTAGGGAATTAGCCGGGGGGGTTTCAATGTGAGGGCGTGCAAAGGAGTCAGGGGGGTCTTGTGGTGCAAAATAAGGGGGTCCAAGACGGATCAAGCAGGTAGGGTAAGTGTTTGCAATTGGGGGCAGTTACAGGGTCCATGATGTGCCCAGTTAGGAGCTATGAGGATTATTGGGACCGGCGAGGGGGTTTCGCGGGACCTTTACTGGTGCATGCAGATAGTAGGTACCTGTCTCGATTCCAATTTTACAGCGGTATTTAGACGTTGCTTAATGGAGCTCGGTTTAGATCCTGGTCAGTTTGCACCGCATTCATTCCGGATCTGAGCAGCAACAGAAGCAGCGGGGTGGGGGATGGACGCGGATGCAGTCCGTAAAATCGGCAGATGGGATTCAGACCGTTATAGATTGTATATACGTCCACATTTGGTCCAGATACAATGAGTGGGGGGGAGTTGGTGAATTTTGGCGTAGCGATGGTGTCCATTTGAATGCAGTGGGGTTGGATCTGTGGGCATTAGATATTCGTGAGGGGCTAGAAAGGGCTTTGGGGGCTGTGGGGGGCGTTGCGGTCATGAGGGGTCACGATCGCTAGCTGTGGTGGGTTGGAGTCCTTGGGGTCGGTAAGATTAACGGGGGAGTCAGGCTCGGCTTGGCTCCCAATTTCTTGGATGGACCGGTCTGGCGAAGGTTGGGCCTCCACAGGGCGGCGTCCTTGGGAGCAGGTGATGGAATGGTGAGCCACCAGAGGTGGTTTTGGTGCCCTGAAGCCGGGGGTGTATGGCTGGGGGTAAAATTGCATCTCGCCAGACCCGGATGGTTGGGGTCATTGTTTTGGCTCAAGGACCTCAGCCCCAAGTTGGTTCTTTTAGGGTTGCGGAAGGTTTTGGAAAGTTGTTAGGGTGTATTGGGGTTTGGGGCAAATGATGGGTTGGGGTTGATACTCATTTTGCGGATTGATCATCTGTTATTTAATTGTTAATTTTTTGTATGTTAATAAAATGGCTGCTGTGGCCAATTTATCCAATGCAGGTGTCGTGTCGTTATTGGTAAGGTGACAGTGGGAGGGGGTGGTATTGACTACAGCAGCAAAAGGGTAGGCGTTGCTCAGGGTCAAGAGAGTAGCTCTTGCTACACTCACAGTCAGCAGCCACATTGCAGTACTGTGCAAGAATGTCCAACATGATGTGAGCAAGCAGTGGTGAGCGAGCTGTCTCATCCAAACTCACTTCACCTGCCTGCACTGTAATGGAACTATTTCTGAGGAACTGTGTGACATCACTATGATGTTACCAAAGGTCATACAGGTATGATTATGCCGCTCTGCAGGAAGAGCCATGTAAGTAGTAAAAGGGGGAAGGGTGATTCTCTGTGGAGACAGAAGCATGGAGGTCAGTGAGGGGGCCTCAACAGCACTGTTTTGGGATGTTCACCTGTCAGATTTTGGATGCTGAAAATTTCCGTGGCGATCATTTTTTTTCAGCATCTGGGAAAACCACCGTCATCTGCACTGAGACATTGATTTTCCACTGTAGACAATGTGTATGTGGATTTCCATCAGATTTGGACACTGATTCTGATGCAGATTCAGCACTGTGTCTACATTAGAATCAGCGTCCGAATCAGCCATATGAACGACCCCTATATGTTAAATATGTGACAGAAGAGTGGGGCATGGGAGGCAGGAGTAAAGCTGCAGGATTGGAGAGCCGGCTGTCAGACTCAGGTGAGCTCTGCAGTCAGTGCTGGGGGCTGTATTCCCTCTGTAACTGGGGCTCATATATGAACTACAGGGGACATTAGCAATAAAAAATGTGTTGTATAAATGTATGATTTTTTTTTAAATTAACCTTAGTTTCCTGTGGTTCTGTAGGCATTCTGTGAAAAATATATTCCAATGGATCCCTGTGATGGAGCCAGGAAACATTAACATGGGCCTTAGTTGGAAACCCCCGTTTCAAAATACTGCTCCACTCATCCGAGCATTTGGCTCAGCTGCTCCTCTTTCACTAACCTGTAGATGGCCACTCCCTGTACATTTAGTATCAACATTGAAGCCTTATACAGGGATACAGCGTGATGTGGGTGATATCAATCCAAGGAAGGAGGATGCTCACCAGCTTCTGTTCATAGTGGTTCCATCTGCATTCAGAAGTAATGGAGCTATACACTATACGGGAGAGCCGTATATATAGAATGGTCATGGATCACATTTACACTTACTAGTAAGTTGCAATAATGGGTCACAGTCCGCACCAAGAGCTCTATCTGTAGAGACAAGAAGTATAAGAGTCACACAGGGATCAGAACTAACAATCTAACTTTTTCCTTAATTTCATTGTAGAGCAGATGATGGTAGTGATGTTGGGGAGTAGGATGATCAGTCTACATATGACTCTGTGTTATCTATGATAGTTAAGTACATTACATGTTACTAATCACTAGAACAAGCCATAACAGATAAGTCATTGAGTGTTACCCCAAAGCCACACCTAAACCCTAAAATATTTTCTCTAAATATTCTCAAAAAATAGTGTCATATAGCAGATGAATAATCCTATAAACAGTGCCACATGACTGAATAGTGCTAGTGTATTAATGTACTGGTAGGGTAGTCCAGTAGCCCTGTAGTGCTTCTATGACACGTCATATATCTTCCAATAGTTAAATCCAAGATCATGTGAAACATTTTAAGACTAGTGTTGAGCGATTGCGTTGGCTATCGAGATCGATCGATAGTCGATAGTCGGCCGCTATCGATAAGGTTTTTTCGATAGTGAGCATCGATTATGCGCGATGACCATTAAAGTCTATGGGAGAGCAACAACACCTTCATTATTACACCCAAACAAGGCTGGAGAAGCTGAAATTAACATCCACAACAGTCAAATGGATACATGCTACATCTTAGGCAACACACTTAGGTTATAAAAGTCACAGAAAAAAAGTCACAGACCATTTACTATCCCTGTCTTGTACCACAGCCTGACCCTTAAACCTGCATCACCCACAAATTAAAAGTGCCCGAAGGCAGTATGATTTGAACCATCATGTTACTTGAACTGGACATTGAATATCCCTGTCCTGGAACGCAGCATGAGCCCCAAACCTGCATGACCCCACATTTAAAAAGTGCCGCAAAAAGGAGTCTTTCAACCACCATTTTAGTTGAACTGGACATTGACTATACCTGTCCTGGGCCACAGCATGAGCCCCAAACCTGCATGACCCCCACATTTAAAAAATGCCGGAAAAAGGAGTCTTTCAACCACCATTTTAATTTCACTGGACATTGACTATACCTGTCCTGGGCCACAGCATGAGCCCCAAACCTGCATGACCCCCCCATTTAAAAAGTGCCGGAAAAAGGAGTCTTTCAACCACCATTTTAGTTGAACTGGACATTGACTATACCTGTCCTGGGCCACAGCATGAGCCCCAAACCTGCATGACCCCCACATTTAAAAAGTGCCGAAAAAGGAGTCTTTCAACCACCATTTTAGTTTCACTGGACATTGACTATACCTGTCCTGGGCCACAGCATGAGCCCCAAACCTGCATGACCCCCACATTTAAAAAGTGCCGGAAAAAGGAGTCTTTCAACCACCATATTAGTTGAACTGGACATTGACTTTTACCCGTCCTGGGGCCACAGCATGACCCAGGGCCCCGGAGTTACAGTGGGTGCGGGAAAGCCAGGCTGGCGTCCGTCATCTATTAACACGCAGGTTAAAATGCCCTGATGACGCAGCAATGAAAACTGTCGTGCTGAAGCAGAGTGCGGAAGCGGAGTGTGAGAACTCCAGCCTTCCTCTGTACACAGTCAATACCTGGGTAGCGCTTGCCCCTCCGTATGAGTGTGGACCAATTGAGCTTCACTTGGAAATACTGGTTGTTAAAGCTCCTGTTACACCCAGGTGCCCTTTATTGCATTCTTTTTTTCATTTTACTCAAAGTGCTGGAGGAAATGGTTCTGTACTTTGTCTCTGTCCCGGGTCCATACTCCCCTGT
>JAODAL010031545.1:0-48305 GCA_025379985.1 Phyllomedusa bahiana
TAAAAAAATGATACTGAAGATGCTGCTGGTTGCTAAAAACAAGTTATTTCTACTTTAAAACAGTTTTAAATTGTATGATTTTATGTTAGAGATCTGCAGATCTGGATTATATTCCATCCAGAAGAAGTCAATTTCTTACAGACTGGGATCTATGGTATGATACAAAAACCAAGGGTACAGAGTCCAAATAGAGACTGTCCCAAATCACTCTTGTAAATCAGTCTCAAGGTCCTTGAATGAAGTGTTACTTTAAAACATAACCTTTTTATAGGAGTTTATTAAAAAAAAGTGAACCTCACATAGTCCTAAAAGAAGATATAAATTCTTATCAACAACCAAATATGTTAACTAGTGTACAGAAAAATACGTAAGCCAATCATCACTAGAAGATGTCAATCAAACGCTAAAATAAGTACACGTAAAGACTAAGGGCTTGTTCACATGGAGTTTTCACTCCGTGTTACAAGCGCTTTTTAGATCCGTCTCGGGGACCGACAGGACGAACCCAGAGACGGATCTAACAATTTGCAGTGAGATTAACACTGTGGGCTATGAGGAAGACGCAGCGGCGTTCACATAGCGCAGCTCGGTCCGTCTCGGGTTCCGTCTTTGAAAGAATTGACATGCAATTCTTTCAAAGATGGACTCGAGCTGTGCTATGGAAACACGCAGCGGCGATCTCTCATGTGAACGCCGCTGCGTCTTCCTCATAGCCCGCAGTGATAAAGTCACTGCTAATTTTTCGATCCGTCTCTGGGTCCATCCTGTCGGTCCCCGAGGCGGATCTAAAAAGCGCTTGTAACACGGAGTGAAAACTCCGTGTGAACAAGCCCTAAAGAAAAATTTAGTGAATATTTAATTATGGATAGTCTTACCATAATACTAGCTGGGGTCAGGTGGAGGACAATAAATCCTTATAGTTGTTAGTAAGTCAGGGGATGGAACTTTGTACCCTTACCAATGCCTGAATGCCTAACCCACAGCACTAACATCTCAAACAGGGCAATCCCATCTGCAACGTGTCGCAATCTAAAATTGCCCTAGTGTTGCCCTGTTATCACTTCACATGACCCCAGCTGGTATCACTGTGAGAGTATTGCCATCTAATTATACGTACAACAGTTTTTTCTTTCAGTCCTGACGTGTCCTTATTTTGGCCTTTGATTGACATTTACTGGTGGTGATTGGCTTGCATGTTTTTTTTTTATAACTGTATATTTTTATTTTTCAATATTTTTCAAACATATCAACATGACATAAGTCAAAGAGAAGACAAATGTGTATTCCACAGCATATAATGATCTAAAATAGCAGTATGTAAGGTGGAAAAGTGCAACTAATTAAGGCGCTGACCATACTAACTGACACAATCCTAAAGACTAAATATTAAAGGGAATATGTCGCCAATTTTTTTTTTTACTTATTAAATCAAGCCCCTGATCCATATTCTTTTCCTCTCAGTCATTTTTATTTCCTGATTGTAGATTTCTCTATTCGGCCATCTATATATGATTGTGGGGAAGACATTCTTGCTTGCACTGCTTTAACAGCCGTCAGAGAGATACTTTACAGCAGCTTCATGCACATAGGATTCTTAAGACAGATTCTGTCCCATAGACTTGTATAGGAGAGTTTTCACTGTGGAGGGAGGGGAGAGGGGGAGCTGTGATATCTCCTCTTGTGACTGGTGGATTCTGTGTTATCTGTACACAATGGTGTCTCCTTTCAGTTTGACCTTGCTGTTACTGATAATTAAGCACACTGCTGAAAAGCTCTCTAAACAGAGCAGGAAGTGTCAGACGATTATTAGGCTTAGTGGCCAAAGTGAAAACTGCAGGACTTAGGAATTATTAAAAAAATATTGAAAGTGATCTGGAAAATTAAAAAAAACAACCAAAAACTCCTACAAAATGTGTTTAACATAAAAATGTGAGTTAAACAATAAGTCATTTTTTGATGACACATTCCCTTTAAGAACTATAACATACACCACAAGACAGAGACAATAGGGAATCGGGAAGACACAAAGAAATGCAGGACTCCAGATACATGAATAACTATCAAAGTCTAAAAGTGCAGTCAAAGGTTATTGGTTATTGCATATACCTCCCATGTGGTCCATATTTGTGAGAATTGGTCAAGCTTATTATGCATGGATGCTGTGAGATGCTCCATACTCCTAATGTCCCTCAAGCGCCCATACAACTCTGGTATCTCAGGTGCCCCCCTACATCACCAGTGAGATGAAATTAAACAGCGTGCCACCGTGAGGATATGGAGAATCAGCTTGATTGTTCTCTTCTGAAGCGTAGTGGGAAACACATTAAATAGGAGACAGAGCAGTTCCATAGGTAAACAAATATCCAACATATCATTAATAAATGACCTAACCTCTACCCAAAATGACTGAACCCATGACATTCCCAAAAAATGTGGTAGATACTACCCCCCTGTGTGTCACATTGCCAACATCTGTCGGGTATAGACAGGTCAAGTTTGTGCAACAAGGAGGGTGTATGATATCAGCACATTAAGATTTTGTACATATTCTCCTATTAAGTCATACACATAGACGTCTGTAAGGCCCTTCTCCAAATGAGCTCCCATTCCTCCATGGTGATTTCTGTACCCAGCATTGTCTCCCATTTAGTGATATATGTATGCTTTGGTGGCTCATCCGGAAAGGGGCTCAGCGGTATAGCATATATATATCTGATATTAAACCTCTGCTAGAGGTATTCGACGTGCGTGTTTTCATGTATACTTAGTGAGATATTTAGTTGCAGATAAGGATTTTTTTTATGTCTGTTTGAGATTATGTGAGGTCCACTTTTTAACTCTTTTTAAAGGTTATGTTTTAAAGTAACACTGTATCTACGGTATAATAACCTAAATGGATTACAGACAACAGTATTCAGAAGAAGAGGCTCATAGGTAACTGATGTGCCTCAGATTCAGGTCAGTTTGAACTGAATTGACCTGAATATTGCTAAAATTCATCAGCATACCTGAAAACCAGTGAGCAGCCGGCCAAAACAAGGTATATTATTCATCTGAGATGTTAGCAGGAGTCCTATTTGAAACCTCACTGGGGAGAGCAATGATACATTTTTCTACACTTTCAAACAATATTTTATTTAGATACCCTTTTTGGTTAATTTATTTGTAATGGATACAAAAAATACTTTTGAAATTATCAATTGTTTTTTATTCTCCCTTTGAAAATCCTAACTTCTGAGCAACACATTGGGCCCCATGCATGAAAACTGGGTCTACAATTCTCTTTGTTGCCCATAGCAACCAATCAGAGCACCCCTTTCATTTCATATAGTGCTCTGGAAAAATGAGAGGGGCACTCTGATTGGTTGCTATGGGCAACAAAGTGAATTTTAGACCTAGACAGTTTTCATACATGTGGCCCATTATGCTTGTGTCACATAACTGGCAGCCAGGGAAAAGTCATTTGGAGACTTGTTGCTTCTATTGGTACTGCACATTTCTATAGAAATATCTTTGAGTTTTCTTTATGTTTGAGCAGTAACAGGAAGATGTGGAAAAAGCACAATGACCATTAATGTCTGAAGGCAAAAAGTGAAAATAGGAAATTTATAAAGTACACAACATAGATATACATTGGTCCCTCAAGTTACAAGATCAGTTCTTGCCAGGATGACCACTCTAAATTGTAAACATTGTAACTTGAGCTTTCCCCGTCCATGGAAAAGTCATTATTGTTTCTAAATGACTATCCAAAATAAGAGAAAATGCTAAGTAATAAGCAGATAACTAATGCAGATCAAGTCCTTAATAAAAAAAAAAAAAAAAACACAGTACACACAGTGAAAATTAAAATGAGACCGTTTTATCTGGTTTCCAGCTCATCTTGGCTGGGTGAAATGCCCATGCTGATTGATTGGATCGTCCAAATGACCAGGAGATTGTAAGTGTCTGTGGTATTGTATGTTAATTGTAGTTTCAATTTATAATGGCTCAGGAAGGATTATTGTAAGTTTGCCCATATGTAAGATAGTTGTGCTGTGTTAATATATATTAATAACGTTAAAATAATACAGCTATTCCTTTTGGCCCCCTGACCAACCTTTCCCCCAACATACACATGCACTTTCGGTCAACTATATTAGCAAACATTTCATTGTTATGACAAAGGAAAAAACAACTACTTTACCTAAATTGTACTGTTTTATAGGAGACTGGTTATCTTTTCTTGTGTATTATAAGAGATACTACCAATTATTTTAAGAAAATTCAATAATTTATTTTATCGTGAAGGATTTATGCGTCATGAAAGGGATTGTCTCACCATGCTGTTTCACAGAGCTACAACCATTTTCAGGCTCACACTTCCTGCTTAGACTGCGGTTTGTTCTATAGCAGTGATTAATATATCAGCTCTGCTATTTCTAGCTATAGTGACATGAGTGCAGGAGGTTTCTAATCTGTAGTGCAAAAGGTTACAGAATTCTAAGAGTTAAAAATTGTCATTAACTTAGATGAACACGTTCCTGTGCTAGAGGTAAGACTCAGCAGGAACTGACTCACCATGGTCAAAAAGCAGCTTGATGCAATAATGGCATGTCCCCACGGCACCAGTTTGCAGCCAGTTTTTCAGACGGTTTGCGGTGGTGCAGACCGTCTGAAAAAACCGGCCGCAAACTAACACACCGGGCCGCTATGGAAAACCCATGCAGCATTCCCCACTGCATGGGTTTTCTGCCCGAAAACCATTGAACTGGTTTTCGGACGGAATATGAACATATCAATCCCGACCGGTATTTGTCCTTTGCCGTGTGGATGAGCCCTAAGAGAGAAGAGAATGCAGAGATAAGTGGTCAGTAATCAAGATAAACTTGTGTATACTAGCAGTAGATAAAATCTCCTTTATCTCCTGAACAGAGCAAAATCAAAACAGCAATGTATATGATAATAGTCTTCATTTACCTTTCCCTATATATTACAACTAATCATTGTAGTGAGAAAACCCTTTTAAAGGTAAAATCTTATTGTTTCAATTTCTAATATTTTGTAGACTTTTCCTAAAAGGCCAATAATCCAGAATTTACTAGCAGATTTTCTTGACTAATGAATCCTATAAACGTCCTATATATCTAGTTTTTGACTAGAAGAAAATCATAAAGAATTTTAGTTTTCACACTTACTACTAAAGTAGTTACAATGGGGCTCATTTAATATGGCAATTGTGCCAAGACACTAGCGTACATCCCTTACACTACATGTATTATGTGTTTAAGGTGGTTTTAGACACTTTCACATGTGTCCAAATAAAGGGGGCTTTAAGGATGTGATTTAGCAAGTTATAAAAATGCACCAAAATGGTGGCACAATTATTTAACAAACTAAAGCAACTAATAAGTGGTATAAAGTTGAGCAAAAGTGTCCAAACGTGAGCCAGATTTATCACATAGCATAAACCTCTGTGATAAATTGCCTCACTATATTAATTTGTCCTTTTTTCTTGGTTTCACTTCAAATTCAGGGGCGTGTTTACTGGCTTCCACTAGGCTGCAGTAGAAGCCAGGTCTGTAGCTATAGCAACGAGCGCTGGCAGCCTAGCATGAGAGATCAAACAGGTCTGTAGCTATAGCAACCTGAGGAGCTGATGCAGCCCATACAAGAAGGGATATCTAGAAATAGGTAGGAATACGAAGTGTGTTGTATATACACATTATCACAGATCTGAGTAACAAATAGCCTATAACATCAGGCTCATGTATTATTTCTCAATAAATCTCATCTTTAAAGAAATAGGTAGGAAACTGTTAATGGACATATATTGCAAAGTGACTTGTTTTTACAAGATCGTTAACATAAAAAGCAATCCTTGTAGTGAGACAATCTCTTTAAGTTTACACTGTCTATGTATTAGACTCTTTTAATAAATGTGCCCCAATAAAGTGACGTTTTCTGCTGTCTGTATCTCACTTGTCACCTTTCCTGTGTAGACTGAGACAGAGTCGGTTGCCACATTTAGGGACAGCGCTATCATACTGGGGGCCGGGATAATGAAACACAAAAAAACTATTCAGACAGCTAATGCATTTTTCCTTGTCATTCTGTAGTCTCTGATGTGAGTGGTCGGCGCCGTATTACATCACTTACATTTTATTAATGCAACTAATATTTAATACAATGGGGAAGATTTATCATTGCTGTCTAACTCGTAGACAGTATAAACTTAGACTAGACAGTCTTACAATTCACCACATTTATCATAGTTTTAATAAATCTACCGCAGGTTAGAACTGTCTGGTCTAAGATTAAAGCTTTTTAAAGTTGGCTTACTTTTTGCCACTAAATTCACTAAAATTTTGGTGCATTTTTTGAAGCTTAACATCGCCCTCTATATCACCACCTTTTTTAGAAGTCACACCCCCTTTTATCAGGGCCTCACCCATTTTGTCAGACAATGCACGGAAGTGTCTAGAAACTGTCTAAAACACATCAAAAATGTTGTTTAAAGCATGTAGGACTTTATTTTTGGCTCAAATTATTCCAGAATTCTGGTGCAACTGCCTTGATCAATGTGCCTACATTGCCTATATTTCAGTCACAGTAACAAAAAAACCCCCCCCCCCCCCCCAAATAAAACGTTACATTTTATTAGACCTGATAAAATCATATACAAAAAAACTCCTTTTTTTGATAAGTACCTTATATAATATATTAAGGGACCTCAAAACTATTAGGGCACAACTTACAAACCTAAGAAAATATATATACTCACCCAAAATTCTATTCCCCTGGTCCCAAGATACTTTAAAATATAAAAAACAGTTGATCATATGAGGTCCTTTTAAAAAATTACTTTCCCTTTGCCAACCCATTAAACCCCAAAGGGGCCTAATGGGGGGCATCGCCCTGAGAAACCCCACAAAACTAATATTGACCCTAAAGTCCCCCTGGTATTTCCCTCAAATAGGGCCAAAGGGTATGGTCCAAAACAATAAATCTCTCGACGCATTTCCCCTATTGCAGGTTCATCAGGGACCCAGGTAGACCCCAAAAAGATAAATTTCCCATGATAAAAACATATAAAGGTCATCGAAAAAAGGGGGTTTTTTTGTATGTGTATTACATCAGTGATCTAATAAAATGTAATGTTTTATATTGGGTTTTTTTTTTTTGTTACCGTTACTGATACTCTGATCATGATATTTGATATTCGGTGATAAATACATTATATATTTCCATTAAAGGGGTTGCAGTTCAAGCTTCTTCTTTATATTGATGCTGCTGCTATCAAACAAGAAAAGTGATAATTACCTCCCCACTCAGCTCCATTTTAGCTGCAACAGTCATATGTTTTTTCCTGACCGTGCCGTTCAAAGAGTTTACTTCCGAATGTTGATGGCAGGAAAAGACACATAACTGCTGCAGCTGAAGAGCACAAGCCAACTACAGGGACCATAAGCAGGGGTGAGTGGGAAGGTAAGTATCACTTTCATTAATAGCAGCAGCATCAACTTAAAAATTAAAAGTTTGACCACGTCAACCCCTTTAAGAAAGCTCAGTGCACAAGTACTTGAGTCTGAGCAATAGGTTCTGTTTCCTGATCTATGTTTAATTGTTATTGTCCTAGCTTGTCCTTACTATCGCTCTCTGGCTGCTTAACTTCTGTTTGGCTATTGACCTTGCCTTTTTATAATTTGTCTAACTTGCTGCCATGTCTGATTTTGATTTTCCTTGTTCCTCTAGTGCCGCAGACACAATTCTGCTCTTAGGAAAGTAACCTAAATTACCAACAGGGAAAGACCATAAAGAATAAATATTGAGCTGGAGCTATGGATTCTGCAACAAGGTTTGCCCAGGACCAGCTTCAAAATGGCATAAAGGGCTTATTTATGTTATAGTAATATTACTCTGATTTCAACAGAATTTGATAGATAGTTTCAAAGAGAAATAGTCTAATAGTCTAACTTTAAGCTACCTTATCTCACGAAAGTGAGTACACCCCTCAAATTTTTGTAAATATTGTATTATATCTTATGGGCGTAATTTGTCCATTTTCACTAAGGGGTGTACTCACTTTTGTTGTCAGTGGTTTAGACATTGGTGGCTGTGTGTGGAGTTATTTTGAGGGCACACCAAATTTACAATGTTATACAAGCTGTACACAGAGTGAACACATCTTCATTGTTGTCCCATGAAAATATATGAAATTTAAAAAAAAGCGAGGGGTGTACTCACTTTTGAGAGATACTGTATGTCCTCCCTATAACCAGTATTCAGAAGTATTCCCTACCACATGAACTCAGGGTCACTTCTGCAGGAACTATGAAGAATGTGGTTAAGGAGGCTTCAACACTCATTGATCATATCACACTAAACAAAGTGCTTCCAACCACCGGGAGAAGGAAAGTGTTTGCTTTCGTGTGCTTCAAACCTAGTACAAAGGTAGCCATATGTACACAACAACCACCTCTCTCACCACTTGGCATAAGAATGTTTATCTCTAGACATCATAGAAGATGACTTTATTTAAAGACAAAAATACTGGCAAAGTGTGTTTTACTCCTTATGACTAAATGAGCAACAATTGCTCAGACAGTTTAATTTTCAGGTAAAATAAAAAATACAAACTGGTGATACCTGTCCTTGCTTCTGATACAGTTTTGCTTTTCTAAGGGTGCTGAGGTGGTTACATTTATCGCTACAAACCTAGCTATACATATAGGGGCCGTTCACACGGCATAGTGCAAATACCAGTTGGAAATCCCGACCTGTATGTGCACTGTTTTGCGGCCGTGCACACGGCCGCCGGGGGAAGGCTTTTCTCCGCCGTTTGCAGAGAAAAGCCCTCCCCCTTTGTATTAACATGTTCATATTCCATCTGAAAACTGGGTGGAAGAATGAACATGTTGAATAATTGTCGGACCGCCGGCTGTCTAAAAAACTGCCCAGCACGCAGATTTTCCATAGCGGTCCAAATTAAAAGCTGTCACGCTGTTTACAGATGGTTTTCAAAACCGAAAACCGTCTGAAAAACTGTGTGAAATCCCGTGCCGTGGGGGCAAGCCAATACTCTCATAGGAAGCACAAAAAGTGGAAGTCTGGGAGTGTTGAGTAAATATACTTTTTTGGACAGCTTTATTTACGATTATATGTTTTTGTTTCACGAAGGCCAATTCAAGCAGCAGTATTTATGTAAGCCAAATCTAGGAATAGCACTTACGTAAAATAAGAATAAAAAAAAACGATTTGTCCCTCTTCAATTTTTTTCCCTGCTCTTGGTTTGTATTTTACTGGTCATACTGTTCAATCAAATTGTAAGGGCGTAATCAATTGGTTGTAAGCCAGCATGGTGCGCCATACGTAACCGTATAATTGGCTCCCTTTATAAGGCTTATCTATATGCAATTGTAATACTAGCAAGCACCTCCCTCACAGATAGGAGGTGTGTGAGTTGCTGTTTATCAGTATTTTTGCAGTGGTGCAATCTCTACTGTGTTTTATTGTGGCTTTTCCGCATACTGAACTGGTACTTATCCAATGTGCAGTTTTTTTAACTATTAATTTCTCCTATGTAGTAATGGGATTAATATTGCCTCCTACCGGAAAAAGTTCATTGTCCATCTATTGAGCTGGAATTATGGCCTTGTGTTTGTCTTTTTAAGTAAATAATCTCCCATTTTTCTGTGATTTTTTTTTCGCCTTATTGATACGTGCACAGAATTGTTTGTACAGCTACTCATTAACCTTGCAATTGTTATAAAATTACTTTTCAAGAAGTAATGGATTTGTGTAAGTCCATAATTTTGGTTTTGGAAGAGTTATTTAAATTTCATGGAGAAAAGGAACTAGCTGTAAAGTTAGGCTCTATAAACTGCTAAGTGCAAATAAACTTCAAATTATGGAATCCCTAGGAAATAATCCTACATCAAGCCATGTGCCTCAGCAGTTAGCTCATGGTCACATGTGCCACATTTATTCCAGGTTTTCTAAGCAAATTCTTTAACATTCACCACAAAAATTAGTATAATTCCTGGAAAGAGGGCTTACAGAACCCAGTTATTATGCAGCAGAAAAAAATCAGCATGGGTTTGAAAACATGCCGAAGATGTAAAAAGTTGCAGTTTAAAAAGGGTTGTCTAGGCCTTTTTATTTTAATAAATATAAGATGCAGCTACTTAAATAAACTAAAAAATCTATACTCACCTCACCATTTGCTGCTGTTTTAGCACTGATGCTGCCTGCAGTCTTTTCCGGTCTTCTGTTAACATCCGGATGCTGTGGTTGGTTCATGACCACCTCAAACACTGATTGGCTGCAGTGGTCATGTAACGTTGCCTGATATCAATACTTGTAGCCATCTACTTCTGAATATTGACACTGGGCAATGGCATGAGACTGCAAGACCTTATCATTGGCTGCACTGGTCACAAGCTGACTGCAGCAGCCAGATGTAAAAAGAAAAAGTAGGTAAGACACTGCAGTAAGACATTTCAGTGCTGAAATGGTAGTGATTGGCGAGGTGAGAATAGATTTTTTTATTTTTATTGAAGCAGAAGTATCTTATATTTATTAAAATTAAAAGGCCAAGAAAACCCATTTAATCTATTATTTTATAGATTCACTACTGATTTTAACTATTGCTATATTTTTAAATGACAGAAATGCATTTTAAATTCAATAGCCTGTTCTCATACCAGTAATTCTAATAATGTATTCTAAAACTAAAATATCTAGAGTAATTACAAAGATCAAAAATTATTCGGTAGTCACAATACTACCTACATTTGTTTATTACAACCTATACATTTAAACCAATTATTAATCCCATGAGTTTTTGTAGATTCAGATTCTGTCTACGCATTGTAAACATTTGATAAATTATTTAATCTGCTAGATTATTTGAAGTTCAAAATGTACATAGGCTATAGACACATGATCAGGCACTCAGATAAAGGATATATATATGTATTAAGGCAGACAGAGAAAGTCACTCAGTTACTGAAAAGAAAGTTACAAAACTAGAGGTAGATTGTAATTATTTCTTTTTCTATGTAGTATTAAAAGCTCATGTAAACAGGAATATTGTGGATTAATAAACCGCTGTGTTCTATGTACTCCATGTTCATTACTCATAAGTGTCCACCTGGGGTGCCTAGGGCCCAATAGTGGAATTTTATGCTGTGGTCCCACCTGTAGAGTTGATTCTGGTGCCCACCAATGTAGTTGGTTCTGGAAGCCCACCCTTTAGCTACTGTACATTCTTCTTATACTCTGTCTCTTGCTTTTTGCCTCTTTATCTCTGATTTTTTTGCCTCTCCCAAAGATTTATAAGCAATTTAAAAGACATCCAGGGTCTGTCATGGGCCCACTGGTAATTTCCTCTGTTGGCCAGTCCAAGCCTGTGTACTCATACTATTCCATGAGGCCCTACTTTATGCCTCCACCTTTATACAGAGATTTTTTTCCTGCTATAATCCATTCAGATCTGGAAGGAAAATAAAATTTTGCCATACTCAGTTGGATGCTGGATTGCAGTACAATTCCCCACAAAAATACTACTTCTAGAGGAGAATAATGTTGTAAATACATTTTTGTACAGACTACTATACAGCAGCACAGGAAGCACTTAGATAATACAATCAAATATATAACTGCAAGTTTAGCTGTAAAAATTGTGGTAGAACAAATATGACACATAATAACAGCCTGCATAATGTAGCAGGTACAAGAGCTCTTCATTTAGCTAAAAGCAATGACATACTAGGTTGGTATGGGAAAGGATTTTCCCAGCTATGCAAGCATTCACTGCATGATAGTAGCAGAGTTCAAGGATTCAAGAAAAGCACAATCGATAATAAAAACAATAGGCTTTTTTATTATTTTTAAAGCTCTATTATGGCAACGTTTCAAACAACATACCATAAAAAAGGCAAAAAATAGCATAAAACCAACTAAGAAGTGTGCCAGTCACACAAGTGTGGTTCTTTACCTAATGTACATATTTAACACATAAACAATTAAAATTTAACATGTGTTGCACTTTGCACATATTTAACAGCAAATAGGTAGTGGGGTTATTTGCATTTTCTATAAAGTTTAACAATATAGATCATTTTCCTGAGAATATTTGTTCTTGAAAGAAAATTACAATTTGAAAAAATAAACACAAATGTTCATTTTAATCTTGTTGAGGAAGGATGAAGGGTGGGGGAAGGGAGTCGCCTGTCAAGAATAAGGTATAAAAATGCCAGCTTAACATTATTATTAAATTATTAAAGTACCATTAAGTTAAAATGTATACATTCCATACAAAAAGTTGTTAAATCTTATGTAGGTGATTTAACACTGATTGTTGCAATGACAATTGCACTTTTCACGTTACAAAAATATTGTATTGTGGAAGAAAAAGTATCATTTGCTACCCTGTATGCACATAGAGACTGAACAATCCAGTCACATACATAAACCTCAAATAACGATAACCCTCCACCCGAATGTTGGTTACGCTAATTGGTACACTTAAGAAACCTAGATCATCATAGTTAATATTACTTAAGTTTACTTCCTACTCATGTATAGGAGATCTGGTCTTCTTTCCATTTTTTGTTATCGTAAATGGGAACAGGCCCTAGAAAAGGGAACTAGAGAAAGCATTCCCATAAACTCTTATAGAAGTTTTCTATAATCCACTGTCCTGAAAGCCATTCTCATCTGCGGTGACAATAAGCAGAATGTCAACCTAGTCTCCATATCTTTGGTGAGAATTAAACTTAAGTGTCGTCATACTTTCACGTCTCCAAGATAGTATGCTTAGAAGCTAATATTGCCCTTAATAGCTTTTGTCATAAGACTGTTACTATGACTTTGACTTAAAAAATAAATGAGATTGAGACACCTTCAAGAGAAAATAAAGTAGACATTGAAGCATGAAGGAAATATGGATTGCCCACGTGATGAATCGTAATCGCCCTGCATATGTTGCGTTAGGTCGTCAGCTTTATAATAAGTAACACTTTCTTGAGTACTCCAAATTAATATTGGTGTTGTGCTAATGCTAAATATTTCCCTGTCAGAAAATAATTATAATCCATATTTGGGAGGAGACTAATCTAAAATGGAAAATTGATCAAACACCATTCCTGCTCACACAACAATTCATCAATTTCCAACCAGTTACTTTATATGACTGTTTTTTTTATTGTATCTGTGTGTATGTAGACGGGCAACCTAACAACCAAAAGCATATTCAGCTATTTAGCCATTTGGCAAACTATTAGCCAGTTGAGGTTGGCAACCCGTGCATCTCTAACAAAAAGAATGCCTTTAATTTATATCTGTTTTCAACAATCTGCCAACAAGGTGCCAAAGTCAAGTAATGCTGTGTTTGATGCTGCTATAATGGGAATATTTTATACCACAAAATGCTTCAATGACTCACCGGGCTTGTATTGTACAGAATGTAACATGGTCTGATTCTACTGAATGGAGGAGGGATAGGAGTGACAGTAAACTACTTGAGATGATTACAAAAGTTAAAATAGGGGATTTAGCCAGTTAAGATAGATGACACAAATAGGGTGAAATTCATCGCCTGGAAGTCTGGACACTAAAATTGGGTCAAATGTCTTTTCACGAGGCAGCATTGCCCGATGTGTGATGGAGTATAAAGGCCTTCTTCTGAAGAGCAGTAAATTCATCCATCCAGGTTAGGAAGTTGTGGCTTTTTTAGAACAAAATCATGTCAGATATGAATCTGTTGGTCTCATTCCTCTTGCATAGATGATCTACAATGTTCTCCACAAATATCCACGTGAACCAAGGCACTAAGGATAAGAATGTGTTCTTCATGGATGTTTAAAGATGAGAAGACTTTCTTCAACAAGAATAACGACTGGTGCTAAAAATATTCCAACAGTTATCAAGCCAAGGCCAAAGCACACCAAGAATCTTGCCTGACAGAACTGCCAACTTCAGAGGAGGATCCCAAACTGTCAGTTGAGTACAGCCCATCTGGCCCTGTGTATTTTAGTGCATTATTATCTGGGCTGGTGCTCCCACTTTGCTGAGAAGACATCAATAGTGACCCAACCTTCAACAGAACATAAAAATTAAAAATTAAAACTTAGACATAGGTGAATTATTCTAAAATAATCAGTCATAGAGTTAAATTATCAAAAGAATAACATGCACATTATGTAAAAAAACAAGGAATAACATCCTAGTTAGAAATGTTACTTATGAGATAAGGTTTTAAAATGACACATCCTTCAAGTCAAATCTATAGCCCTACTGTGTTGAACCAGAGGAAGCAAAACCCCCTTTAAGAATGAATTTCCAAAGCAATGTCCCATCTTCAGTCTCTAGTACCTATAACCTGTAATATTATATTTTTCAAAGCCCTTTTTGAAGGTTTTTAATAAATCCACCACCACAACCTCTTGTGGCAGTTTCTTAGGTCAATTTGCTAAGTAGCATTCTGGCGTATGAAAATGTGAATGGCTAAACAAATCCCCAAGTCTGGTTTAAGTAACAGAGATTTTGGATAAATAAAAATACTATTCTTGGAAATATTCTACATATAAATAATACACAGAATTATAACAGTAAAATAATATTCAACATTTGCATTAAAAATATTATGTGGAATAAAGAACATTAGCTATTGTCTACAGTGAAAGAAAGTAATGTACCTTGGGAATAACATGAGCAATCTGAATATGGCAAATAATGGTGTAAATATGTCATAACATGTGGCATATTTCATACTTATAAACACGTGGGCCAATGTTATCAATGTATTTACACCACTTACAAAAAGTGGTAGAAAACAATGGAAGGTCCAAGCTGGTGTGTACCCTCTTGATCGAAAGATCTTCGGGGAAAGGGTGCCTTGAGCACTCTTTAGCACTAAGGAGCAGATATATTAATATTGCCACATATATATTGTGCTGTTTTTTGAAAGGGTCTCTTTTAGGTAGACACAATACTGAGACATATACTTCACCCATTATTTAAGCAAAGATGTAACAGGAACACAGGCGGCCTCATGTATGAAAACTGTCTAGGTCTAACACTTCCGTTGTTGCCCACAACTACCAATCAGAGCTGCCGTTCATTTCATATAGTACTCTGAAAAAAATTAAAGGGGAGCTCTGATTGGTTGTTATGGGCAAAAAAGAAAGTCTTAGATCTAGACAGTTTTCAAACATGAGCTTTTCAATGTTACTATGCATCGTATTTATGAAGTACCTTAGATGTGCTATAGATTCACTACAATTTACTAAGAACTATAAGAACTGTAATATGACCTATTACCTACATTTTTTTCTCCACTTTTGCTCTGCTAGAAATATAATTGCTCCATTGCTCAACAATATTCATTATTTTAAGCATAGGATTCCAAACTCAAACTTCAAGACAGATATGTGTTTTTCTTCTCTGAGGAGTTCATAAAGCCAGACATATCAAGCACTCTCTGCTAGGAATTCCATGCCGTTATACTTAAGTTGTCACTGTAAATTATGGCATCAAGATTCGCAAGAGGGATCTAATAACTATGGAATTATAGTAATCAGCCAATAACATAAAGTCCCATAGTGCCATTTATAAGGCATTAATTAATTACATTCACCCCACCCATCTTCAAAAGTCCCAAATATTCTGAATATCAGTGATGGGTTCTTTACAGGATTTTATTACTAGTCAAAGTTTTGATAAAGATTATATGAAGAGACAGATATGTCAGTCGCAAGGAGGATGATGCAAAAGGATAGAGTCCTTTTAAGCTACATGATATTGTTAGAGATGCTTCCTAACTTCAGTTGGTGGACAAATGTAATACGTCAACACTTCGATAGATACAACCCTAAACACAAATCACTACATATGGTTTTAATAAGCTGAGCTATACTTTCTAAATGAAGATACTGAAATGCCTGTAGTGAACTGAGGTCTTAATTGTGACAATATTTTCATGCTCATTGTTTAATATAATTATTGTTCTAATGTGAACGAATTCTATTTTCTTTTAAAAAAAATTTCTCCAAGCAACTTTAAATAGGACCCATGATATCGCTTGATATGCATGTTTCAATAAATACTTGTATTCCCAGTGAAATAACAATTCTGGAGCATCTTCTCTTTTAACTCCGTGTTGTGCTATTTCCTTTGTGAATGTGTTACTGAATCTGTCAGCTGGGTGTTGCCAGTTTAAAAAGGGGCATGTCCCTGCGCACACTGGCGGTTAGCACTGACGACAATGCGAGACTGTGTGGGGGCACACTTTCACTTGGTAACATCGATCTGACAGATTGGTAATCAGTTGCTACACTTTTAGGAGGAGTAACAGTGGAACCACACAACAGAGACTTGAAATAAGGTGCTCCAGAATTGTTAGTTTGTAAGAAGCACTTCTCAGTCAAGTGGTGCACTATCTATCAGTTACACTGGGCACCCATTTGGCACCAAGCCTTGTCCCAGTAATCTTCATTCTATGCTGACCTGTACTATCTAAAAGCAGTAGAAATATGGTTGCATGTAACAGAGCAGCAAGGAATCATAAAACAAGTTTATGTACTGTGTCTTGCTCTATTTCTGGGACTGTAAGCACTACAGTGAGTCAGAGGGATCTTTGGTGAAGTTAGTATTCAGCTCATTACTACGAACCTCTCATGCATGTATTGATTACTATTATCCTTTGTTATGACTACTAAAAGCATCTTCTTGGAAGATGTGAGGTGGATCTTAATTTCCATCCTCAAAAGTAAGGAGTGTGGAATCTCCTTTATTCTTAGTCATTTACATACAAACAAGCAAAGTTATTCAATATTTAATGAAGACATCTCTTGACATGTCTATTTTAGTAAATCCTTGTATTCTCCATGAAGTAACAATTCTGGAGAATCTTCTGTTACAACTCTGTGTGGTGCTGTTCCTCGGTTATTCCTTCTAGAAAGTTACTACTCAGAGGCATAACTTGAAACTCCTGGGCCCTATTGCAAAATGTGAAATGGGCCCCCCAGCTACCATGTGCCACTTAAAATGATGGTGTCTCCTTATGTGGCAGAAGGGCTTTTGGGCCTACCTAGGCAGGGCCTGATAACGGCTGCAACCGCTGCACCCCTTAAAGCTATGCCCCTGTTACTACTTACTCTGTCAGCTGGATGTTAATAATTAGGAGTGTCTCTCTGTACCTGAAAGTAGAAGAATGCGGACGGCAGCACCAGATGGATTAAAACAGGAACTTTTTATTCCACAAGGAGTACAAAATGCATTGTTTCAGCCATAATGTTATGGCCTTTCTCAAGCATGCTGCTTGGAAAGGCCATAACATTAAGGCTAAACAAAAGATTTTGTATCCTTGTGGGAAAAAAAAGTCCTTTTAAATTCCCTTTGGTGCTACCCTCCGCATTTTTTCACTTTCTGCTATCCTGTTTGGGGTTTTTTAAAAAGGCTATGTCCCAACACAGATTAAAACCTATCTCTGGCGCTTTTTGTTTTTTTAAAAGCCCGAGAACATCTCAGTGGGTGCCATAGACGGGAATAAAAAGACAGTTGCTGTCTACAAGCCGTCTTTTCTCTGCCCGTCTTTTCGGCGGGGGGGTATTTTTCAACAGGTTTTAAATACCCGGTGCTTTCGTCCTTTGAGTCTTCCCATACAATGTATTTATGGGGGGGGGTATGGCGAAACGTTGGGGGATTTTGCACTCAAGCGTGAACAAAAAGCCTGTTTCCTGCCATCTGGAGCAACTGGCCCACTTTAACTTTTTTTCCTGATGCAGTTGTGTTTAAGGCTTACACAACCAGTGGACTGGCTACTGCACGGACTTTGGATATTTACCCGCTGTAGAGAATTGTTGCTGTTCTCGTTCCCTGTTGGTTTTCTCTGTACCTGTTCCCTTACAAGGCTGTCTACACAGCACACAAAACGGTCGGATTTTCGGTGGTTTTAGTATTAAGAAACCACTGAAAATCCGACTGAATAACATTCACATAGACTTTAATACAAAAAAATGACCTGTAGTCTACACAGGTCTTTTTTTTCTACTTGTTGCCGGTGGTATTAGGAAGATGTTGTAAAAACCGACAGAAAAATTACTACAGAAGTCTATGTACACTGCCGGGCGGGTGTTGGCCATCTTTTGTCATGTTTTTTGCAGCGTTTCCGCTGAAAAACTACCCAAGGGAGTTAAAATTGTGCATACATTACTACACTGACGGAAAACAGTTCAAAAAAGTCCAGAAAGCTTTGGCAAAAATCTGGACAAAAAACTAAAACGGCCGAAAAAAACAACCACTTTTTCGGCGGTTTTGAAAGGACAAAAAACTCCGTTTTATGAACGGTTTTAGGATTTGGTTTTCTCTTGAGTTTTTTGTCCTATGCTGTGTGGCCCTAGCCCAACTGTGTGTTTTGCTGTTCCTCGGTTACACCTCCTTGAAATATGACTGACTCAGTCAGCAGGGTGTTACCATTCCAGTTTTCAAAGGCTTATGTCCCTGCACTCACTGAACTCTATCAGCAATGATTGGACAATGTCCCCTGACAGATTCAAGAATACATTTCTAGATTCTAGAGCAGTGGGACAGGATAATGCAGCCTTATAAGAGAAGAAGCTCCAGGATTGCGATTCCACCGGTATTTACTAAAACAGACATGTCAGGAGATGTCACAGGTCCTCGCCGGTTTTGAAAGGACAAAAAACTCCATTTTTGAACTTTTTTTAGGATTTGGTTTTTCTTGATTTTTTTTTACCTATTGTGTGGCCCTAGCCCAACTGTTGTTTTGCTGTTCCTCGGTTACACCTCCTTGAAAATGATGACTCAGTCAGCGGGGTGTTACCTTTCCCCAGTTTTCAAAGGTTTAGTCCCTACACTCCGAATTTAAATAGCAATGATTGGACAATGTCCCCTGACAGATTAAGAATACATTTCTGATTCTAGAGCAGTGGGACAGGATAATCACCCTTATAAGGAAGAAGCTCCAGGATTGCGATTCCACCGGTATTTACTAAAAACAGCATGTCAGGAGATGTCACAGGTCCTCTTTAAACAATAGTTTTTGAAGATGATTTTTGCCTTCAATGCACAGTGCAGCATCATTGTGAATAGGTTTTGGGTGTGTAGATAAAATATCTGTGGTATGAAGATGAAATTGCTGACACCACTTTCCAGTGAATAGATCTAAGCCAGAGTCTTTCAGTACAGGGAACTGTTTTGCAATAAATCCATTTAGTGCCCTAAACACTGAATTCTTTCAACATTCCTTTACTTTACTGGGAAGTTATACATATAAATATATATGGCCATCATCCAAAGAGCTCCAGTATGCATTTCTAAAACTCGAGGCCTTACAAAACATAAAAGCATTAAAAAATTATCACTTTATGGAGAATCATACTAAATATAAGTATATATAATAAATAATATATAAGTAATATATTCCTTAGAAATATTGATCAGACATTCCTGTTTTTCTTATTAAAGCGTGATTCATTATATTCTAAGACAAGTGGGCAACTTCCTGGATCCCATGGGACTTGGATGCCCTATAATTTTTTTGGCAATTTGGGATCTGAAAAGTTTGGTTTTTTGCTTTTAAAGATTCAAATTTCTGATCTAATGGGGTATGTTTTAAGTTTCCAGTTAAAATTTTTAGAAAAAAATTTTTCTCAGGAATTCCCCCACTTTTTTTTTTCATGAACATAAACCCGGGGGGTAAAAAGTTAATTTAATTTTCTTTTTCCTTTTTTACGAGGAAACCCCCAAACCAAAAGGGCCTGGGGAAAAACCCCCGGGTTTGGGGAAAAAATTGGCCTATCTATGATTAAGGACCCAAGGGTCAGGGGACGGCGGGGAAGCCAGGGTCCCCACTCATTTGCTTGTTGCTGTGTTCTTGGACTATATTTCCTTTTTATGGAGAAAATTTTCAATAAATGCTAAATTTTACTGAAGGCTACACAGTGCTGGCTTTTTATCATTATGCACAGAATTGCCGAGCACGCAGGGATGAGCTGTTTCCATTGTCATTACTTTTACTCTGTCTGAATACTAACTTGTAAGGGAGCTAATGGTCTTCTCAACTACTGAGTAAGTGAATGTTCTATGTTTATAATCAATTACCACACTGAATCCAGGCAGCTAAACCACTTCAAAAGAAGAAGAAACCTCTGAAAAATGATTGCGGCAAAGGTCTAAAAAACCTGTTAATTACTGTTTTAAGACACTGAAAAATAAAGCATGTCTATGGCTGGCAATTATTGTATTTCCTTTTAGATATGAGTTAACAAAACTGACGTCGAAAGCTATTTTATGTTGGCTTGGTTATGACATAATGTTCTTGCATACATGCTATCAGGCACTGAAAGCTAAATGTTTGTGGAGATAACTTCCCCAAGATAAGATAGTGAAAGAGATAAGACACTGTGTTGTATTCCTCTGTTATCATTATGACACTTACCCCAGAAGCTGTGCTCTGATTGTTAGGAGAACCGCTTTTAACACAATCATCAGAGTTTGTAGATGATGTCGTAGAAGTCGGAGTCATAGGGATTTGGTGGTTACCAGTACCTACAATTGACATATGTAAGAAGATTATGACATATAGGTGCTGTATAGATCTATAAGAAAAGCAGCATGAAATTAGAATTTTTACCCTGTCTTTACTGCCCACAGCTCTACTCATAAGTCTAAAGCAGAGTGCAGAATACTAGCTATGATTTTGTTCAGTTATGACATTTTTGTACATTTTCATTTATTTTAACTATTATAGGAATTGTCCATTCAATAAAATTATATTTAAATGAGGCCATGGTGATGGAAAAAAAATATTTACCTCCTGGTCTCCTGCTGCTGCAGCACTGGAGCTCCTGGAGGTCCCGCTCCTCTTCACTTCCAAGTTCTTATCCTGACACAGGAGAGGCTTGTGCTCCATTGTGAGTGAATGGTGCATGAGCCCCTCTCATGTGAAAGGATCAGGGGGGAGCTTTGGAGCTGCAGTAGGTGGGTATGAGTGGTAAGTATAATTTTTTTGTCCTCAACTTGACCCAATTTAAATATGATTTTAATAAAGTGGACAACCCCTTTAGGTTCTGGTGCCACTTGCATGCATTTCAAGGAGGACCTGTAACATCTCCTGACGTGTCTGTTTTACTAAATATTTGTGTTCCCTGTGAAATAACAATTCTATGGTATCTTCTCTAAGGGCAGGTCCACACGGCAGAGAGCAAATACTGGTCGGATTATCCAACCGGTATTTGCTCTGTTTTGAAGCCATGTACACGGCTGCAGGGAGACAACTTTTCTCTGCTGTTTGCGGAGAAAAGCCCTCCTCCTTTGCATTGCCATGTTCATGTTCCGCCCGAACACCAGGCGGAAGAATGAACATGTTCTATGTTTTTCGGAAGGCCGGTGGTCTAAAAAACCGTCCGGTGGAGAGTCCATATAGTGGGGATCACTGCACGGATTTTCCATAGAGGTCTGTGATAAAAGTTTGACAGACGGTTTACAGACCGCTTTCAAAACCAAAAACCGTCTGTAAAACCGTCTGAAAAACCTACCGTGTTGTGGTGTTTCTCTGTTATTCCTTCTAGGAATGTATTAATTATTCTGTCATCTGGGCGTTAACAATTGGGAGTGTCTCCCTGTACACACTGACTGTTGTCAGCACTGATTGGATAATATCAAACTGTACAAAGACACTCCCCTAATTGGTAACACCCATCTGACTGATTCAGTAATACATTTCTAGAAGGAATAACAGAGGAACAGCCCAACACAGAGTTATAAGAGAAGATACTGCAGAAATGTTATTATATAGGGAACACAAACATTTACCATAACAGACAAAAAGGTTTGGCACCAGTGGGAAATGGAGATTAGTGGGAGATTCTGAAGGCAGCAGCAAACAATGTCAATAGAAAATGTATAGCGCATCACAGTTCTAAAATAAAGGAAGAGAACTCCAAGCCCTGATAAACTGTATTAACAAACGCATTCTTGTCATCTTATATATAATTATTACAAGCCTCTGGTTCAAAATTAAGAAATTGCCACACAGAGGATGGTCACCCAGCTTTTTCATAAACTATATAAATCACAACTATAAATTAAAATTAATTGTTATTATTATTATTTATTTTTAATTCAAGAATAGCAAAAGATTATTAAATCACAGTATGGAGGAAAATAATAATAAACTTGCCATGAAAAAAAAAGAAAAACCCTAACAGCTCCTCCTCTGGCTTCTATATAACTATTATGAACTTCACTTATAATAATTATACATATACATCAGGCTGATTTTAACTTTCTTAAAGAATGGTTGACAGATCAGCTTTCCAAAATGGAACCTTGTTATGAACCTTTTTTTCAAATTTTCACCAGATTTTTTTGGTAAAGTTAAAGATCCCATATGTTTTTTGGCTACATCATTTAGGGCCACATGTATGAAAACTGTCTAGGTCTAAAACTCACTTTGTTGCCCATAACAACCAATCAGAGCACCCCTTTCATTTCATATAGTGCTCTGAAAAAATGAGAGGGGCACTCTGATTGGTTGCTATGGACAACAAAGTGAATTTTAGACCTAGACAGTTTTCATACATGCGGCCCTTATTGTCCAAAATTCTCGTGTAGACCTAGGTGTTGTCCTATGTGCATTGACTGTTAGGGTGCATCCCCACAGTATAGGACAAATACCGTCCGGTTTGCCGGCCGGTATTTGTCCTGTTTTGTGGCCGCCCCCACGGCCACGGGGGGAGGGGGAGGCGGCTTTTCTCCACGTTAAGCGGAGAAAAGCCCTCCCCCTTCACATTGAGAAGCACATATTCCGTCCGGTAACCGGACGGAAGATTGTGCTTCTACAATGCTTTGCGGCAAAACTGCCGGACGGAAAACCCGTGCAGTGGGGACTGCTGCACGGTTTTTCCATAGAGTACAATTGTGCTCATTTTCGGTCGTTTTTTCAGGCAGTCTGAAAAACCGCAAACCGGCTGAAAAACCGTCTGAAAAACCGTGCCGTGGGGACATGCCCTTAAGGTAATGATTCCCATCTCTTCTAGTTCTTTACTTCATAACAAAAGTCCCATATCATAAATAAGTAGGTAAATACGAGCATTTTCTTCTGGCAGTCATTGTTATGTTTTATTAGAACTACACTAGACATAGCATCTCCTTATCTATCGCAAACTACTAATTCATCACTGAAAATTACTTTCATCCAACTATCCACACTCCATAATTGCTTATCTTCTGCCTACTATAACCTTGTTTTCTTCTTTCCAAGTATTCTGACTGTTTTTATTTGGCTTTTTGATCATTTAATCTCATTTCATCATTGTTTCGAACCATTTGTTCTGTTGCTCTTTTTCTGTTTTGAAGGCATATTACTTTCAGTTTTCTATCCTGACTTTTAGCGCATTCCTTGGTCTACCCAATATTCCTTTTATAACTTTCCATTTTTGTTACAGAGTTTACACATAACCAACATTTTTTGCTCCATTTTATTGTTTCAATTGACACCTCTTTTGCTAGGGACATGCTTTTTTTAATCAGCCAAGTTCAGCAGATCATTAAGATGTATGCACTTTCCTTTTACCTGCAAACTAATTTGTATTTTAAGAATTATGCTGGTATTTGTTTTAGAAATCTAAATTACAAAGTGATTCTCTATTTTTTTTCTACTAATTTTGAAAAATTCAGTTATTAAAATATTTTACGTTTGTGTTTTTGAGATATGTTTAATGAAGGTAGAATGTTACGCTTTTAATTAAATACTGTTATATCCAAGACTTAAAGGGGTTGTCTCGCTACAATGATTGGGTTTTAATTTAAAGATCTTTAAAAAACAAGCAGCTTTGCAATATATGTTCATTACAAATGTCCTACTGATTTTGAGCTAGCCCTGTTAGTATATTACTACATCACCTTCTCAGATCTCTATAGTAGCCGACCTGTTGATCCTTATCTTACTGGCTGTCAGGTCTGAATGACTCATCACCTTTGAAGACAGGTCGGAGCGGAGAGCCCCTCCTGCACAGAATGCTTCTGGAGGGGGAGGAGGACTCTGGCGTCTGTGTCCTTACTGCCTGGATTAACCCTGTGTGTGCCTGCTTCCTCCTGCTCTCTACACAGATGGATGTGACAGCAGTGACCCTGTCTGTTACTATAATCATGATATGTCTTTGGAACTGTGACTATACTAATACTATAGAGATCAGGCATGTGAATACTTTATGCTCTCCAGTATTAGGGACACATCCTGAGTATAGTAACACTGCCCTTGTTGTTGCTGGAGATGTGGAGACTTGTAAGCTAAGCAGGGGATATAGGAACACATGCATCCCCTCTGCTCTATTAGCACACCACTTCACCTTCCTCTCTACACTCATAGATCAGCCCTCTCCTGCAACAGACCTAGGCAGGCACACACAGGGTGAACTCTGAGAGCAAACCCCCTCCCCCCCCCCCCCCAATAGAAGTTACGTAGCTGCCTGTGTGCTGATGGGAGGGGGGAGAGGGAGCAGAAGAGACAGACAAGCTAGCACGCCCCTCAGTTCAACTTACCAGGGACACTGACAGGCTGAAAGCTCGTAATGAGACAACTCCTTTAAGTATTTGTTACACATTTAAAAAAAAAAAAAAAGAAGCTGGGTGGACATACTTTAAATTTGTTAGAATTCCATGGTTTTTCCTAAGGGTTAAATAAAAAATGTAAGTGGAGGTGAACTTTAACCATTTAGCCATGTACATATAATGATTTTGCTTATGTTGTTTAATAGCCCAAACCTGGTAGAAAAGAGTGAATTTTTCCATTTTTTTTGTGATACATGGGGTTGCTTTTCCAATAACACTTTTTTTAGTCTAGAGGGTGATTGTATAAAAAGATTACAATTTCTGAAAATTATATCCTTTAGATTGTTTTGATATATGATACATGATACAAGATTCATTCGATCAGTGTTGTTTTTAGATTTTGGTTTTATTATTCTTTTTGTTGTAATTATTCTGGAATATTTCCCAACATGTTTTGTTTAGAATTAATTATAGTTTGAAACAAGCAATCAAATGCAAATGAGTGTTACAAAGAAACCTAGTATACCAAGCGAGAAAATTCTAAAATGAAGAGCATATGGGCCCGCCAGACACAGTTCCTATAGCTCTTAAGAGATTTTTACCTTTCAATAAAAAAAGTAGAAAACTAATTCAAATTAATTATTGTTCTGTGTATAGAGAATTTAAAAGTGCCATAATAACTAAATGTATATGTCTTTTATGATCTACCGTTACTAGAGGAGGACTTTGACTTGTTTAGATTCTTTGGCTTTCTTTTTCTAGTTTGGATTCCTTCCTTCTTCATAGCCAGTGGTCGTGGAACCTACAAAAAAAGGAATACAACATTATTCTTTATAAAGATATTAAAGGGGAATGTTCTGCTTATCACTACGTAACTGATGTTGAATGAATATGAAACAATACATTTTATAACCAAAGGTTCTGCTTTTGTCAACAGATGGACTTTGGACTTATTTCACCTCTGCTAAGCTTACGCATTAAGGGCCACATGTATGAAAACTGACTAGGTCTAAAACTCACTTTGTTGCCCATAGCAACCAATCAGAGCGCCCCTTTCATTTTGCCAGAGCACTATATGAAATAATTGGTTGCTATGGGCAACAAAGGGAGTTTTAGACCTAGACAGTTTTCAAACATGTGGCGTTAAATTTACACAATAAGATTATACACTAAGGACCTCATGTATGAAAACTGTATAGGTCTTTCTTTGTGGTCTTTTTCATTTCATATAATGCTCTGAATAATTGAGAGGGGATCTCTGATTGGTTACTATGGGCAACAAAGAAAGTCTTAGCCCTAGACAGTTTTCATACATGTGGCCCAAAATTTACACAATAAGGACCTCATGTATGAAAACTGTAGAGGTCTTTCGTTGTTGCCCATAGCAACCAATCAGAGCTCCTCTTTCATTTCATAAAGTGCTCTGAAAAAAATGAGAGGAGCGCTCTGATTAGTCACTATGGGCAACAAAGAAAGTCTTAGACCAAGACAGTTTTCATACATGAGGCCTTAAATACACTGTAATTTTTCACATATTTTTTGCTCACTCACTTCTACTGAGGGGGAATGGGGCATTATATTACTTACATGCCTTAAATGACAACTTTTACAGAACTGTGCGGACCTATATTTATTACAGGTCCCCAGAGGAAGCCAACGCGAAACGCGCGTAGGGACTGTGTTCACACATGGCAGCCATTACAGGTATATGAGATTGGGTTAGACTGTTCATGGTTTCTATGGGTTAATAGTTTAACATATGTGTTTGGGGATTAGTATTTTGTGTCACTTGATTTAGATTACAATATTACAATTACCCCATACTATTGAATGTGGTTTAATAACTGGATACCATGAACAGTCTCAATATAACATTACATTTAGTTTCACTTGAATGAAATCTGTGCTGATCCATATCTGTTTGATTTGCTTCTGCGTAACCCTGTTCAGTTACTAATTGGTGTGTTTTTAAATATTTTCACTTTTTATTTAATATTTAATAAAAGTAATTCTTTTTAGTCAGTAGTTGTTTTCTGTACTGATATATTTATTAGTAGTTGCTTGCACAAATTTCACATACTGAATACAGGAGCAAAGGCAGGGGAGTGCAGGCACTATTAAGATTTTTAATGAGTTCCTACAGAGCATGCAGCACAGACCCCAAAGGTCCAGATGCAAGGACTAATAAACAAGAGGGAATCTAATAATAAAATATATTAAAGAAACCCAACAAACAATTGAACGAGTGATGCCTAATATCAATAAAAAGTGCCTAGTAAAATTTTGGACACACATAGGAGCTATAGTAAAAGCAAAGATTACAAGAAAAAGTAAGACATACCCCATGTAATTTCATGTACAGGCCACAGGCATTGCAGACAGGCTCACCCTCTGTATTCCTGCGCCATAATGTTGTAGTTGTTGTGTGACAATTGGCACAAGACAATCCAATTCTTCTTGAAGAAGGCTGCGAAAAAGGCAAGAAATGAAAACAAAGCCGTCTATAAATCTTAGATTTCAACCAGATTAAAGAAGCAATTGTTGAACTATTACATTTACTGCCGTGGTCTTAAATATTTCTCATAAATGTAATTAACAATAGTAAAAGGATCAATCCACCGCTGTGTGATAATATATTAAGATGTGTTATCTCGATCTATAAAGTTAATGGTTGTTTTCAAACACTAGAGATAAAGGTCCTTATAAATGTAGTAGAGAAGAGATAGGGATTGACCTGTAAAAAAGGTCTTCTGCAGTAGGCTATGAAAAAAGTAAAATAGGGCACCACAGGTGTTTATCAAGCTAATATGCCTCTTTATAATGTAAAGGGTAACTTAAAGCCATATTTATGAATATCTGTCACCAGAAAGGCCTTATGATTGTACAGTTTTTAAGCCTATGACCCTTTATTTTGGTAATCCTGGTTTATAAAACCCCACCAATATAAGGACGTTGGGTGGGTTGCCTCTTTAAAGAGATGACCAGTCACTCTGTTAGAAAAAAAAGGTGTCATAAAGAAATACTAATGTAAGTATCAGCACACCTCTTGTTTGCTCCTATTCCATTACTATAGGATGTGTGTTGCACATTAATAACTGTGCTGTAGTTCACAAAAAGTAGACAGCTTGTTGTGAAGCAAAGAATAATAAATGCCATATGGACAATGCATGATCCCTTCTTAATCTGTTATCAAACTACAAGTGAACTTTTGGCAGCAAGGTCCACATTACAAATAAGCCCTTTATGACTCTACATCCAGCACTTTGAAGCCAAGGTACAGCAGTCTCATATTAAAAGAGCCATATAACAAAACTAAACACAGCTTTATGAGTGCCTGATTGTACAATGGACAATGACTCTCTTACAGACATAAAGGCGAGTGGGTATAATAATGATGGCAAGCATACAAAGGAACAAATTAAAAATAAATTCTAAGCAAATATGGGAAATAACATGAACAATTCATCAATTTATAACTTCATATGCTCTTCTGTAACAAAACAAAAGGTATGACCAATGGGTTTTTGGGACTTTAACACTGAAGGCTTATCCTTAGTATAGGCCATTAATATTTGATTAGTGGAGGTCTGACCTCAAGGACCTGCAGTGATCAGCACAACAAATAAGCCCCTATGCTTGTGTAAACAATAAGGGGGATCAGGAACTCATTGTGCTGAAAGGAAGGGGTCGCACAGGTTGGACCGACGCTGTTCACATATTGACGGCCTATCCGAAGGTTATAGTCCCATAAATTCCCTTCATAGGGGTTTTTAAAATAGATGTGCAATAATGTCATGATATTTTTGTTAAAGTTCTGTCTCCAATCGCTTTTAGTCTGGAACTGCAGCTACAGGGGGTATGGACAGTGTTTGCTCATACATACCATTTAAAATGACTATATGCATTTGCCGCCAATTCAACTAGCAAGTGTTAAAAGGGCATATATATATACAATATATCTGTATGATCGTAAATGGTTTTCCTATCACTTATGTGCATTGCAGAATTTGTCATTTTTGTACAAGATCAGATAAAAAGTCTTAATTGTAGCATTTACCTAGGAGCCAATAAGAAAATTTGTAGCAAGTCCATATACAGTTATGATCAGTACAACAAATTTTCATTAGTTTGAACAGATTGGGTCTCATGAATGAAAACTGTCTTGATCTAAGACTTTCTTTGTTGCCTATATAACGTTGTTGCCTATAGTAACTTATCAGAGCGCCCCTTTCATTTCATATAGTGCTCTGAAAAAATGAAAAGGTAGCGGATTGGTTGCTATGGGCATCAAATCTCTATTGCCAGCTATATGTGTGGCAGAAGTGTGTGCCATAGGGGATCATGTCTCTGAATATAATTTTTGATGT
Source organism: Phyllomedusa bahiana (assembly GCA_025379985.1). Lineage (NCBI taxonomy): Eukaryota > Metazoa > Chordata > Amphibia > Anura > Hylidae > Phyllomedusa > Phyllomedusa bahiana. Next base: position 28,929 of record JAODAL010031545.1, read on the forward strand.
TTCAAAGGACAGTCTGACATCTGAGATTTCTATAACAATACAGATAGCTTATGCATTATGGGTGTTGCTAACTACTGGCCAAAAATCATAAGAAAACAAAATACCAGTTCTATGAATGAAACATGCATCGGCCATATCTCCTGATTACAATGCCAGGGGAAATATGTCATACATTGTACAAATTATATATTTTACATTTCTGGCATACTGCGCAATAATTCGTAAACTAAAATTTAAAAAGTGTTATATATATATATTATATATATATATATATATATATAAATTTTAAAATTTTATATATATAGATATATATAATATATCTATAAACTGTATCTATCTATCGATAGATACAGATAGAAATATCTTATGCAAGGAACTATCCTGTATATAGCTATAATTACCAAAATCAATTGAACAGTATAATACCATATCAAGGCCTTTCTAGAAAAGGTGAGTACACATTCTAAATCTTCTAAACCATTTCAGTAGTTAATACACTGGTTGTGAGTGTAGATATATGGTTAAGGGAATTTACCCTTTATCTACTTAAGTAGATGTACATAAGTAGATAAAGAGTAAATTCTCTTAATCATATATCTACACTCACAACGATTGTTCCTGCTTTCTGTGTCCACGGAGAAGAGTTTCCACTGACGTCCTGCAGCGGACTCCATTAATATCAGTTCCCTATTTGGAAAGGCTATTCAAAGTGTTATGTCTCGACTATGCACAACACAAAAAGTTTAGTGGGTATTTAAGTGTACACACCAAGTGACACCTATTAATCACAGTATTGCGCTATGGAGCAATGTCTCCATTTCTGTTTTTCTCTTCATAGTAGATAATACATGAAACATGCTTCATCACTCTATAGGATCCTTATTGTCTGATTATTGAGCCATTTGTGCTGCCTGCTATAAACTGTTTCTGCATATATGTTATATTAGATCACCAAGTGGCTGTCATTTCATTGACACAATTTTTCTAGACCAGGAATTGTCAACCATATGTTAATGATCTCATACCACCCAGATATCAGTCGACAAGTGCACACAGCCCAGCTCTTGCCAGTGGTGGAAGCATTTTTAAAATGCCACCTAGAAATGTACTTTAGGCCTAACAAGCATAAAAATTGTTTTTTTAATTAAATCCTTGGCTGCATTCTCATCAGAAAATAACGCTGTGTGAAAATAACGTGTGAATACAAGCAAAAAGGTATCCACACATATACTACACCAGAGCTAGAAGCTGCAATAGACCCAACATAATCAATATTTCACTAGGTTTGTTCGTGGGATAAAAGAGTGTAGCTGTCTATCAAATTCTATTCCACAAATAAAGCGTATAAGAGTCTATTGTAGCTACGACACAGTTACATTGAGATATACGTCTGAAATCCTTTTTGCTGGCGTTCACACACATATGAGTTGTGCAGTGTTAGTTCCTGGTGTGAATGCAGCTTTAACGCATTGCAAGACATGGAGTATCGATCAGGCTAAATAGAAGACTAGATACACACTGTAAAATGAACTGTGCCAAGAAAAATCTAGACTAGCAAAATTAAGGGGACTTGGATCATTTGACTCTCTACAAACACAACACATCACATCATTGATGAATTGCCAGAATATACACTGGGAAAATTCACTACTGCATACATCAGCGTAGTCATAGACTGTCACGGCCAAACATCGGCCAAAGTGGTGTCCTTTTGGCACATGTTTGGCTAGGATACATTTAGATCCTTCGACTTTAACTGCATTAAAAAGCACAGTTGACAATGCTTTTCCACAGAACTGTATACAAAAAGTATATTGTGTTATATGGGAGATATATCTTCCACCCTTTAGGCATACAGCGGTATATGTCATGCCACTGATGATGATTAATCACCAAATATGGTAGGAATCTAGCCAGGGGTGTAACTAGAATTCACAGGGCCCCATAACAAAATTAAATGAGCCCCCACAAACTTCTGACAAGAAAATGAAACAGCGGTATATGTAGCAATAATTAATGGTAATAAATAATAGCACCATATTTCAGAGAAACCATATAGCAGTAGCCAGATAGCAGAAAGCACCAACTTATTATTTGCTACAAAAATGTAGAATGTCTTTGCACCTCAGTGCAACCCTCAATGTCTAAGCCACATAACAGTTGTCATGGCTGCTATGGCTATAGCGACCCCCATGAATATATTTGTGGAATAGAATATCATAGACAGCTACACTCTTTTACCCCACAGACAAATTTGGTGAAATGTAGATCATGGCTGGTCTGTTGCGGCTTCTAGTTCTGGTGCAGTATATGTGTGAATACTTTTTTGCAGGTATTCACACCTACAAGCTTTACACAGCATTATTTTCTGATGAGAATGCAACCAAGGATTTAATTGAAAAAACTATTTTAAGTCTATGATCTCTGAATCAAAGAAAGAGATGGAAGCGGCATTCAGTTTAATGGTCCATTTATTTACCCGCCGCAATGTTGTAGTCCAGTTAGGATTAACACTAAGACTAGGTCTACACAGCATATGATTTTTGTCCATTTTTTGGTGGATTCAGTATTTTGAATCTGCCGAAAATCCGACCGTACCCAGCGCTGTGTAGCCCTCAATAGAAAATCCGTGCTGTAGTCTATACACAATTCACGACTAAAGGTCCATGATGTTGACCCGAAACGCATAGACTATTGTTGTTTTTAATGCTGTTTTTAACCAGGATCTCAATAAAGTGCGTTTTTTATTTAATTGAATTTGGAGTGCTGGAAGTACACATTTACTTTGTATTTCAGTATTTCCCTCACCGCAGCTTGAGGTCTCTTCCCTTCCCCCGATGTTTTGGACTTTGGAACATTATATTGCGGGAGTTTCCAGGTGAGCGGACTATACCTTTCTTTTGTCGAAGTCTATACACCGCAGCACAGATTTTTTACTGGGGTTTTCCTAAAACAAAATCCGACCGGCGGACTATAGAACATGCTCTATATTCCGCCGGACCAACATCATATTCCCACAGCCCCAATGTACTGGGACACCGGTTTATGTGCAACACAAGAGCAAAAAAACGGTGGTGTGGCACAGTCCAGCAATTTGAAAATGCTGTCGGATTTTGGGGAGCATTTTCAAATTGCTGTGTAGCCCTAGCCAAAGGGGGACAGGTATGAAAAGTGGTGCCACCTTGACAGTCATACTTCTCAGTAGGTTAGTGTAGCATTCGTCAGTGTGTATGAAAGTGTCTCACAGTACTTTACAAATGTATGCCAATGCGAGACACATTGATGTGCCAAAAAGTGGTGCAGAGAGTGTATGTGCCAAAATTTATTTCATACACATTCCAATGTCAGTAGCACACTATCACCTAAAGAAACTAACAAAGGGGACATAGGAATTTTTGAAAAAGCATTTCTGCTACCTAGGATACCAAAATTTATTTCAGCCTTGCCTTCATGAAACTGGTATGGATGGTATGTCAGTTTTGCACCACATTTTGTTGTGACACATAAATGTGGTGTGTCGTACGAATCTGGCGTGACACACCCCTTTAGAATTGGAGCATAAAAAGTGTCAGATCTGTCGCAGCATTTTTGGTGTAGGAAAGTTCATACATCTGTTGAACAGGGCTATGACAGATTTTTTCCTTCATAGCATGCCTGAAAACTGGTGCAGACATGTTCATACATGTCACCCTAAATACTGCTTCCATCTCATTCTTTGGTTCTACATTTTTGAACTTTAGATCAGGCTTGTGAGTGTGAAACAACTCAATAACTCGCTGCTGGTTTTCTCACTAAAATAAAGAGGACCTAGTATTGCCCAACACCGTAAGAATATGTTGCAGGTGCTGCAACATCCACCTAAATTCAATGTCTTTGTCTTGGTTCACATCTGAATAGGAGGTTCCATTCGGCACCTCTGTTGTAGAGGTAGAACTGGTGCCATTTAACAATGGACTCAACTGATACCCAATGGATCGCATTGACTTCAATGGAGTCCTTTGGATTTCCATTGCGGTGCCCATCTTTTTAATAGAAAGAATAGCCAGCATGCTGCACTATTTTACCGTAATTTTTAACAGAATCTGTGATGGAGGTTCCAAACTGAGCCTCTGACCCAGATGTGAACCTGTCCTTATAGTGCACAAATAATTGATAATACAACTGGAATCCTATTTATTGCAGTCTTGTTTAATAATTATCATAACTCCATAATCAATTGGCTTTACACACACTTACAGATTATGGAGTTATGATTTTATGTATATACATGTGGGTAGCCAATTGATTATGCAGTTATTGTACTAATCCAACAAGACTGTAGAAATAAATGGAATTGCACTTTTATGACCACTTATTTGTACATTATAAGACCGGTTCACATCTGCATCAGAGATTCGGTTAGAAAACTCTTAGTCACAGATTCCATGAAAAATTATGGAAAAAATAGTGCAACACGGCGTGTTACTTTTTTGTTAAAATGACAGACACTATTACGGAAACCAAATGGAACTCATTGTAGTCAATAGGGTCCATTAGGTACAGGTTGTGTCCATCATAAAAGAGGTGGATCTTGTTCCACCTCTGTGATGAAGGCCCCAAACAGATACTTGGTTTTACAATATTCTTAATAGCTTTAGCTAAACCCCAAGGGCGACATCTGTAAATTCACCTTCACCACTTTTTTGCCGTATATTGCTGGTTCTATAGATGTATGAACAGGCATTCGGCCAAACTTGCCGCAATATGCGCCTGACAACACATTTTAATACACCATAGTTTGGTACAAAACTGCACTACAAAGTTTAGCACATAAGACTCTATGCTACAATTTTGAGTGTTATACGCTAAAAATGTTTGCCATGTAACACTGTCATTCATACTGTCGTATATATACACTTATATCTATTTAGAACTAGTGTAGTGGCGCCAAATTGCAAAATGGTGCATGCGAATTCATAGACGTTGCCCCAAATATCTCACAACTAGTGGCACAGTACAATACTGAGCCCACCCAACACAACAAATACACTGTACATGAGTGAGACAGGTCTAGGAAACCATCAAGAGATGCAAGCTTGTAAACTCTACAGCCAACTATTCATACACAGTGGAGCACAATGACCTGGATATAATATTCCCATTAGTGGGACAAAGAACAATAGCAAGTGACACACCATAATAGACCTAGGCCTAGAAGACTGTGGGTAATAGTCTGTATCACAGCAACTATGATTTGTATCCTTATATAGCTGATTGTATATTTACCAATATTCATCTATCTATCAATCTATCTATCTATCTATCTTTCAATCTATCTATTCATCATGTATGACCAAGAATTGGTACAAAAAGTTCCCCCTTGTGTGTTTTATGTGTATGAATAAATACAAGAACAATTTATATGTTATATTGTTCTTTTATATAACTTAAAGTCTCACTGCATCGATTCAACTCACCTCGGTCCTGTTTTCTCAGTTGCATTTTTTAATTCAGGGGCATTTTTACCGATTTTACTGGCTTTACTGGTTTCTACTGGACACTACTGGGCTGCAGTGACGAGCTGCTGAGGACACTAGGTTTGTAACTATAGCGACTAGCACTGGCAGCCTATCAGCAGAGATCACTCAGGTCTGTAGCTATAGTGACCTGAGGAGTTGTTGCAGCCCATACAAGAGGGGATATCGCAGAATAGATAGGACACTGTTAATGGACACATATTGCAAAGTGACTTGTTTTTGAAAGATCTTTAACATAAAAAGCAATCCTTGTAGTGAGACAACCCCTTTAATAGTGTTCCTTGAAATACTATAATAATTAAATAAACAACCTGAGATCTATTCTCACACATATACTTATCTAATTGACATAAATATGAATATGACATTTCCATATTCATAAATCCATAAATGTACCAGCTTCTATTATCAGTCCATTTATCGAATTTTCATAAAAATAGAACATGAAACAGAAGGTGCAATACCCGCCAATGCGCTTTAGGCAAACAAGGCATTAGTCACAGCCCATTCTGCATATATATATCTGCATGTTTTTATTTTGTTTTGAGTATGGGTTGGACCTTTAATTAAATGTATGTCAATTGGATGAGTAAATGTATGAACAGGTGAGGATAGATCTCAGGATGTATGCATATGTGATATAATACGGTATATGTGTATTAATATGTGTGTGAGGATAAGATATAGATGTCAGGATAAATGTATATGTGATATAATACAGTATATGTGTATTAATATGTGTGTGAGGATAAGATATAGATGTCAGGATAAATGTATAAAGTGATATAATACGGTATATGTGTATTAATATGTGTGTGAGGATAAGATATAGATGTCAGGATAAATGTGTATGTGATATAATACAGTATATGTGTATTAATATGTGTGTGAGGAAAAGATATAGATCTCAGGATGTATGCATATGTGATATAGTACGGTATATGTGTATTAATATGTGTGTGAGGATAAGATATAGATGTCAGGATAAATGTATATGTGATATAATACAGTATATGTGTATTAATATGTGTGTGAGGATAAGATATAGATGTCAGGATAAATGTATATGTGATATAATACAGTATATGTGTATTAATATGTGTGTGAGGAAAAGATATAGATCTCAGGATGTATGCATATGTGATATAATACGGTATATGGGTATTAATATGTGTGTGAGGATAAGATATAGATGTCAGGATAAATGTATATGTGATATTATACTGTATATGTGTATTAATATGTGTGTGAGGATAAGATATAGATGTCAGGATAAATGTATATGTGATATAATACAGTATATGTGTATTAATATGTGTGAGGATAAGATATAGATGTCAGGATAAATGTATATGTGATATAATACAGTATATGTGTATATATGTGTGTGAGGATAAGATATAGATGTCAGGATAAATGTATATGTGATATAATACAGTATATGTGTATTAATATGTGTGAGGATAAGATATAAATGTCAAGATGTTCCCAAATATAAATGTAAAGTAAGTGCCCCCTGACATTCTATGAAGCTATTATTAACTCACCACTCTTTTCTGGGGTTTGATAAGAGGCCGGCTCAGGCCGTTCATCTTGCTGTACAGGCCGCAGGCATTACACAGGTAGTGCCCGGTGCCGTCCCGTCTCCACAGCGGCGTCTGCACTGAGCCACAGTTCACACACTCGCGGCTTTCTGGCAGCTCGTCCAGCACATCTGCGGGGAAAACAGACATCAGTATACACAGCACTGGCCGGCATCGCACCTGCCCGCGCACCGCTCCATACAGCCGCAGCGGAAAGCACAGCACACCTTTATTTTATATAACTGGGATTAAATAAAAAAGACCCACAATCTGCAGGAATCGCTCCCATTTTCAGCACCGATGGGATCACTAAACCCGGCATGTCCTAGCATGAGCAATTTATAAGGGAGCTCATTCTAACTCCTAACTCTAAAGTCTTATCGTTTAGGTCAAGTGAACAAAACAACGTCACATTTATACCCAGAAATCTTGTAAAACGTCATCAAAAAGAAAGTGAAATAATAAAAGAACATTTAGAAATATTCTATACAAATATTCTAAAACCTGTTATTAAGCGGGATCAATACAATATCTATATCTCTCTATCGTTATCTATTTACCTAATTATACATCTATTTATTTATCTATCTACAGTATCTATCTATCTATCTATCTATCTATCTATCTCTACCAGTCTATCTATCTATCTATCTATCTATCTATCTATCTATCTATCTATCGATCTCTACCAGTCTATCTATCTATTTATCTATTTATCTATCTATCGATCTATCTATCTATCTATCTATCTATCTATCTATCTATCTCAAATCTATCTTTATTTATCTATCTATCTAATTTTCCATCTATCTAATTTTCCATCTATCTATCTATTTATCAATTTATCTATCTATCTATATAAATAGAGAGAGATAAATACGATATATATATATATATATATATATATATATATATATATATATATATATATATATATATCATATCTATTTATCTATCTGTCCGTCTATCTACAGTATCTATCGATCTATCTATCTATATAACCATTTATTTATCCATTTATCTTTATATCTATCTATTTATCAATCTATTTATCTATCTATCTACAGTATCTATCATCTATATATTTATCTTTATATATAGATATATATATATATATACATATGTGTATATATATATATATATATGTATATTATATATTATATATATATAATATATATATATATATATATTATATATATATATATATATATATGTATATATATATATATATATATATATATCTACCTATCGTCTACCGTACACCTATTTCTCTGTGTCTTATATCAGTCTGTATATATATTCGTCAGATATTCTCTAACTAATCTTGTTTTACTTTCTATTTTGCTTTTTAATATAATCTACTAAAATTTCCTTAACGAAATCAGCTACTACATCTCTCCAGTTTTGTCTGCTGTTGCCGATACAAAGTTTTATGTATCCTTTTCATGTTCTCTCTTTTGTGTTGTTTTTTTCACGTTGAATAAATAAAATTAGGACATTATGCAATGGTAACAAAGAATCATTAGATATAATGCAGCAATTTACTCTGATCAGCAAAGAGCAGCTATTACCAATGTCTGTGTCATATACATTCGCTGTTATGAATCCAGACACGCACTATTATATTTCGAGGGAGAATGGGAAATATATTCTTCAAATGATACAAATTTACTGTGTTTAAGCTTTTGCAATCTATAACATCTCAGACACTTCAAGGACACTGGAGTTAACCAGCAATCTGTCAAAGCCTGGATGAGTCCCTGTTATATTGCACAATGCAGTGCGGTGACTAATAAGGTGGAAATAAGGTTTAAACCCTGCGAATCTGCAAAAAGTTGACCTTTCGAGCAGTAAAATAAGACATATTCACTATTCAATAAAACATTAACCTAAAATATGATTTCATTCATTTTTCTATAGATTATTCATGTAATTTAGATGTTACAGTAATTACAATTATACCATCTAGCTATTTAATACATATATATTCTATTAATAATAACGTAATATGTATAATTTATTATATACATTATATATATGTACATATATAGACATGACTTATATACATAACATATATCATGTATATCATATATATAATAAATATATTTTATTGCATGTGTATATAACTTATATGTTATATATCATATATCATCTACATCTTATATATAATTCCATATCACTCATTATATACTAAAAATATAATATATATATATATATATATATAAATAGGATATATTTCATGTATTAATATATTAACTTACATATATATGAAAAAATTTCATTTATAATATATTTCATATTTATTACATATATACATTATATTATATCATATTTAAACATTACATCTCATTTATTAAACATATATTCACTACTATTATAACTTGTTTATTTAACTAATATATATGATTGAAAATGATATAAAATCTAATAGCAATAGATATAATTAAATAAAAAAAATATTTTTTTGTTTTTGTTATTTTATTAGACTCTACTAACCTAATTATAATCCAATGTAAAGAGGTCATATTTTTCGGCTAATGAACAACGTGAAGTGTGAGGCAGTAGATATCTTACCATAACTGTCAATGGTTGGTAAACTACTGGAGGATTATTTAAAATAATATTATTTGAAATAAGAGGAATAAATTAGTTTCTATGATTTTAGTCTCTAATCTGTAACTCAAAGAAAATATTATGCTTTAAATTGTCTTCTTCCTTGATCCTGTCTGCCTGTAAGAAGAATCTCTGAGGAATTTTATGATAAACAGACTGTCAGAGTTCTCCACATGAATAAATCTCTGGAAGTGGCACTATACTCAGTAATGTGCTCAGTGAAGCTGATGTTTAGGAGCTGGGAGGAAACTGTGACAGGCCAATCACTCCTGATATATATCCTTGCATCCCACCCTTTCTTTCAACGATTTTATCCAAATCTGAAATGTACACTTTAGGGTATTTTAAAGATACCAGCAGGTGGAGATCTCTAGTAACGGGAATCCTCTATGTTTCTACCTTATTGCAAAAGTAACAACCAACATCTCCATTTCCCCATAAAGAGAACTATTTACCAAGGACAAATGGGATATCATTTTTTAACAAGCATGCCCAGTGCCCTTTATTTTGGAGGAAACAAAATTCAACCTGTCCAATCCCTGTTGGTAAACAGCCTGACTGTCCTGAAGGGGAGAAAGTTTAATAGTTGGAAATTGTTGGAATTCTTTAATCAAACAAAATTTTAATTATTTAAAACCCCATTTTAAATTTTTAATGGAGAAATTTCCCCCCCAAACATTCTTTTGATCATGGAATTATCTAGAATAAAATGTTTATCAAAATTTTAAAATGTTTTAAAAATGTCTAAAATTATAGTAAGGGGTTTCCTCATCCACCATGGTGATTTCCTCAGTTCGGCTAAATGGATGGACAACTCCAGTGTTTTTACCTATATGGATAATTTAATCAGTTTCATTTGTTTTGCTGTTTATAGAATGCGTAATGTTCTACATTCAAATACACTGACAAAAAAAATACATTTTGACTAGTAAAATTAAATAAAAAAAATGTTTAAAAAATTTAGTTAATGCTGATAAAAATAATTCCCTAAAAATAATTGAATCGTTTTTTTGTTTTGCTTTTTTATAGAATGCCTGATTTTCTCGAACAAATAACTGGAAAAAATTCATTGTAAATATAAAAATAAAAATAAAAAAGGGGTTTTAAAAATATTTGCGCTGCAAAAAAAATTCCTTTTGGATTTTTAATGGCACCACTATTGTGCATTATTTTTTAAATTTGTTTGATTGTAGCCAGCAATGTAAGCAAATAATGTATTCACTCTGGTTGCTAACCTTATGTCCATGGACAATACGTATGGCTATGTTCACACATGGTAGTTGCTGTAGAAATTTCTGCAACTATTCGGATATGTCTACTGCATTTGAAAAAAAACGACCAGAAAACCAAATATTAAGAATGTTCATAAAACTGTCCACTGCCTTTAAAAAAGCAGCTGAAAAAACATCCGTTTTTTGGTGCGCTTTTGCCGCATTTTTGAAGTGCTTCTTTTGCAGACATGCACAGCATTGTGAAAAAAACAAAAACACTGAAAAAACAGATGTTTTTCTGTGCAGTAGAGACACATAGACTCCAATAGTTCATTTTCTGCCTTGCTCTGGTGTTTTTTGCAACATGTTTCCAGAAAAATGCCCCAGCAGCAAAAATGAGAACGAAAAAGACGCTCTGTGGAGACAGCAGGACGTTTTTATTATAGCAGTCTACGGGAGCTGTTTTCAGTCGTTTTTTCGGTGTTTTTAGAAAATGAAAAATGCTGAAAAAACTGACGTTTTTCTGTGCAGTGGAGACATAGGACATGTTCCCACGGTCCGGGTTTTCACCCGGTTTTGCAGACGGTTTTCGGCTTTGAAACCCGTCTGTAAACTGTGTGTCAACCTTTAACAAGGCACTTAATGGAAAATCCGTGCAGTGGTCCCCAATGCACAGATTTTCCGCCCGACGGTTTTTTAGACCGCCGGTGGTCTGAAAAACATTGAACTTGTTCCTTCTTCTGCCCGGTTTTCGGGCAGAACATGAACATGTCGGCGCGAAGGGGTAGGGCTTTCTCCGCAAACAGCAGAGAAAAACCGTCCCCCTATGTGCCGTGTACATGGCCCCTAAAAAGAGCAAATACCGGTCAGGATTTCTGACCGTTTTTTTTGTCCTGTGCCATGTAAACGGCCCCATAGCCTTCCATTCATCTCAGTAGTGCTTGCAGAAATCCATAACCATGCTGTGAAAACAACCCCACACATGTACGGATGACAAGCCTACTTTATAGTAAGCGTAGATTACTAGCATACAGTTAATTTCATCCAATAAAATTGATATAACAAATATTAAGTGATGATTATATGTAGATAGATTCTTAACTTAACAGCTTAAAAAAGTACTTTTTAAGAGTTGGTTAAAGCAGATCTGTCATCTGTTATACCTTTTATTCAGAATGGCATCAAAAAATTATGGGAATTTTTTAAACAAAGGGGGACATGTATGATCGCCGTTTTCGCCGGTTTTCTGGCGTATAATGCACCTCTCGTTGTCGGACGCACCCCCCCAGGTTTAGGCGCTTAGGAAAGCTTCCCCAATTTCTAATGCCCAACATGAAGAGGCTGCTGGGGGCTTCTGGGGGGGGGGGGACACCCACATTCGAAACTCTGCCCAAATGTATAATGGGGTCGGCAAAGTTGGTGCATTAAAGTCCGACAAGGGCAGACCAATTTCAAGGGGGTCGCGTCGGAGGGACGTCGACTTTTGAAACGAAGTAGGGGCGCACTTTGCCGCCGACATAATAGGCTGAAAACGGCGCTTACACACAGATCTTTATACAGGGGTCCCCCAAAAAAGTCCGGGGGATTCTTCTCAATTGCACCAGGAAACTAGAGCAAATGTCCTGCACCGGATTTATGTGTCAAAGATAGGCCATGAATGGGACGAATACCTTTTTTGGCCTAATCATCACCTATCTTTCAAAACCCTTTTCCCATAGATAGCGTCCAAAGCTTAGCTAACAGCATTTTGTCTTGCATGGGAAGAGGGGAGAAAGAATCATCTGGTGCCGGCTTATCTCCCTGAGAACAAAAGGATTGGGAAGTTGAAATCCAACTGCCTGATCCTTATCTTCCACAATATCATTGAGAGTTGGGAACACCAACCATAATTTTTTTTTGGGCCCATCCGCCAAATTGGGCTTCAGCAAGCATTACTTTAATGTGTGTGGCCAGCTTTAAATACTTTTTGTGCCTCAAAAAAAGTTTTAAAATGGGTCTGGAAAAAGGGGTATGGTTCAGAGAAGTCATAAAATGTGTCAAATTGTGCAAAGATTGTGCCCAAATTTTGGTGCAACATACTTGTCTAATGTGAGCCAACCAAGACATGGTACAAAGAAGTGAAACCACGTCTAGAAAATTGTGCCAAATCTATAGCACAAGTGGGAGCCACTGTGATAAATATGGTGTAACTCCTGCCCCCTTTTTTGAGTGTTGATTTTTCTACTTTTGGGACAGTAATAAAAATGGGGGAAAAATTACAAATTACATTAGATACAGTTTATGTGTTATATACTTTATGAATGTGGTGCACTAATAAGAACGTTACCCCTTCTTCTTCCCACCAATCCCCACCCAACTTAGGTATTGTGTATACACAACAGCTCCTCAATCACTATTAGGAGGGCAAGAGGAGGTAGGTGGAGGGGGTGCTCTTCTCAATAATACACAGAACTTACAAACCATAGGTTTGGTGAAGTATATTTTGATTGATACAATTTGATTTTTGCTCTATTAGATGCATCCGAGGTTCTGTTCAGAATCTCCGTTGTAGCGGTGGAACCAGATCTGTTTTGCAACAGTCACCAACAGTGCCATTATAGTCAATGGGGTCTGTTGGTTTTCTGCCATGTGGACTAGGCCTAACAGGACAATGAACATGTTCTAAAACTGTTCGGCCCTTATATACAAGCAGTATAGCCAGATGACAAATCTGCTTTAGGGCCTACAAGACCCCAAGGGGACAGTAAAAGAGGGAGCTTTCAACTTTTTCAGGCACAATGCCCTCACTGGCCGTCCTGTCGGACACACCTAATGCGTTTTTAGGTGAAAGGGTTCACCACTTTCTAATGCGCTAACAGAAGGGGGATTCTGGGGGGCGTTCTGGGGCGGGGCCACCCCATTCGAAAACTCCGACGCATGTATGAAGCGGGGCGGGGGAAAGTTAGGGTCAACTTCATACATTTCCCCCCTAGTTTAAGCTTGATAAAAGCCATTGGAAAAAAAATGCCAGACAAATGCCAAGTTTTCAGCATGTTGCAATTTATAATAATATTCTACTAAACCCAGAAACACCGCCCTTGTCATAATTTCTTGACTACAACAGGCCGTAGCGTTTAGGCCTGAAAAAACTTTAAAAAAACCATAGTTTAATTGGGCTAATTTCATTGACAAAACCCCAAGACTATAGCCAAGTACAGTAATAAAAAGACCCCCGGAAAATAAAACAAACCTTTGCAGTCTTTCAGGTTAAAGATAAAATTAAGGGGCAGAATGAACCGGCCCCACTTTCCGGTTTGGACCCCAATTTTTTAAAGATTTTACGATACGACAGTAAAAGATGAAAGTGTTTTACAATAGTCAAATAAACATTTCCCCAACACTCATCAGCAAAATTTGTCTCAGCCATGCCACTTTGAAACAGGTATGAATTTTTGCGACAAACTTTGGTGCATTTCGATCCTAAAAGAAAGACCACAACCCTTTCCCCCCCCCCCTCCCCACCTTTGGTGCCTTCAAATGTGCTGTTTCTGGCAAAGATTTGGGACCGGTTTTGGTTACAATGTTTTAACATCTAAAAACGGGCTATACAGTTTTTTTTGGGGTCAAAAACGCCCCCAAAAAGATAGCCAGCCCTTTATACATGTCTCAAAATTTTTTTGCAATACTATTGATTATTTTTATCTTTTAAGTGACAGCTGCAGTCCACAAGATTCTATGCAATTCTATATATTCCTTTGGACTGCAGCAGTAGTTTGACTTGAAATTAATTAGTAGCACTATAAAAAGTCTCAGCGTAGGCCTAGCCTCACATGTAACTTTGCTAAGTTGCCCAGTTCTTTTTCCTGGCGCAGTAGTGATGGTACATGCGTGGTTACTGTTGAATAAAATAAAAAGGGAACATGGGAAAACCTTTTTTTTTTTTAATTGTGAAAAGCCTTTAACTACAACCCTTTTAATAAAATGAATGAATCAAACACAATTTTTTGACAAATTTTTAAATCTGCATTTTTTTACGGTAATTAAAGGGGAAATGAGGAAAAAAATTTTGGGTCAAAATAAATAAGATCTGAAGGTTTAACAGGTAATTAAAAGAATCAAAATGGAACCCCCTAAATTTATTTAAAAAAAAAAAAGATCATGTTTTTTAAAAAAATTAACTTACATTTGAACAATGAATGAACTTCAACAATTGGTTTTTTTTTCCTAGTTCAGTGGTTTTTAAGTGTGAAAAACTGAGCAGTGTATTAGTTATTTCCCAATATTTCAGCTTAATACTAAATATAATGGTGCGGGATCATCATGTTTTACGGGCCCCTAAAACAAAGGGAAACATATATAAATTCTTTATTATAGCATTGCATAAACTTATCCCATTGACCTCCCGATAAACATACATACTTAGCTCAGTGGAGAATGTATGTTTATCTGAATGGGGACAAGGAAGAAAAAACACGTAACACGTCGAAAAATCCAAACCTGTCTTGTTTCCCCTGACTTGTTTGGAGGAATTCATTAATACTAATCAAATGTAAAGGCATTTAAGCCAAAAATACATTTCACCCAGAGCCTTTTTACAGACACTAACGGGGGTGAATGTAAAAATTCTAATTTGCACAAATATATCTGTACATTTATTTTCATTGCAATTTCCTTGATTCAATAAATATTGCCACTTCATAAATTTGTGGAAACTGGCTCGGTGGGAAAGCCTATAGTACAGGATAGAAGTTGTCCTTTAAAAATTTTCTATTGGGGTATATACAGATGCAGAGGATTCACTGAAATTTTTGGTTATAAATAGTCCTTATTTGGAAATATAAGGGAAAAAATAGGACAAAATGTTACAAAAATATTTTAACCTTTGTTTTTTTTTGGTGTTTTTAATGACAAAATTTTAAAGAAAAAAAACCCCCAAAAATCATGCCCAAAAAAATTGTAAAAAATTAGGGCCATTGTTAAACCCTGTTTAGGTCAAAACTCATTTTTGCCATAGGTTACTATGGGCAAAAGATTGGTTTTAGACCTAAAAGTTTATAATGTGGCCCCCCCAAAGATTAAAAGTATATTAATTTTTTAGGGGCCTTGCGAAGAAAAAAAGTCAAATTTTAAAGGGGAAAAATAATTCCCTATTTTAATTTTTTTTTTTTTAAATAACTTGGAATTTTGGGTTTTTTAAAAAAAAACAATTTTTTTTTTTTTTAAAAGCAAGTTGTTCATAAATGCTTTAATAATGTATTTCCAAAAAATCCCAAACAAAAAATGATAATAGTAGTGTATATAAAAAATCATATTAAAAACAAAATATTTATTTATAATATTAAAATATAATATTTATTTTGTGTGGTGTGGGGTTTTATATATTATATTTAAAATGTATTGATATATGTGTGTGTAATATAGTGAGGGTTTTTTGGTGTTTTATATATTTGTATTATTGTGTGTAATTTTTTTTATATGCCTTTTGGACCTGAAATAAAGCACTAAAATTTTTCTTTTTCACAATTGTGGTCGAGCGGGTTTTCCTTTTATTTTTATTATATATATTAAATTTAAATTTTTAGATAGATGTGATGATAGATAGATAGTGATAAAAGATAGATAGATTTTCACTTCAGAACTTGTAAATATATACCAGGCTTTCAGATTAATTATGAATTAAGAATAAATACAAATAAAATAAATATATATATATATATAAATTTAGTGCAGTATAATTGTTGTTGACTAACAGACATTTTTCTGCTAGTTGTTGTATCTTACTATTCCACAGTTATAGCATGGGCTGTTGTTCGTGCACTGGGGTACCGTGCCTCAACCCTTGAAACCCTTTGGGGAAGTTGTATCACTTTGGGTTTTGATGCAAGTCCCACCCCTTTTTATTTTAAAGGTCTTTCTTTTGGAGTGGTTTATAAATTATAAGAAAGATGATTTTGATAACAGGGGCAATGAGGGAAAGCCTGTCATGGAAATTTCATTGCTTCTGGTTCCACTCGGTTTACAACTTTGGCTATTTAAACCAAATTCTATTTTTGAGATCTTTAAATAAAACCACCCAGGAAAAAAATGACAGGAAATGACAGGGAATTGTGCTAAAGCTGGTATTTGCAAGCTAAACCCGCAAATAAAAGTAGGCGCAGCCAGGCCTATATAAAGGGTGGGTTTTTCCAAGCATCAAACATTCTATAACTTTATTGAAAAAAATTTTTTTTTAAAAAACTCGCTTTCATTTTTGAATTTTGAAAACCCCCTCTTTTTACAGTTATAACATTGAGTAATTTCCTTTGACCATTGAGCAGTCAAATTTGCCAAAGCAGCTAGGTAGCCGTTATGCAACTCGGCCTTGGTTTAACCATTAACATAAAGCACATTGCACTCCACCATTTTACTCCAGATTGACTACGACGACTTTATATCTACAATCTATATCCCTATTTGTATCACTGATTCTACTTAAAGGGGTTGTTACAAATTTGATTATCTTGCCTCACCCTTTTTTTCTTGGGTTATTTTAATCCGGGGGAGTTTAGGGCTTCTATTAGTGATAGTTGTTCTAGGTTGTAGTATACAACCAGTGCTGGAGCCCTACTGAGGGATCAAAAAGGTCGTAGCTTAGCACCTGAGGGCTGTGCAGCCCCCTACAAAAGGGGATATCTGAATAGGGGGAGGACCGTTTATACACAATTGCAAAAAACTTGTTTTTGAAGATCTTTAAATTTAAAAAACAATCCTTTAGTGAGCAACCCCTTTAAGTTATGAAAAATTGGGAGCCCAATATTGTAATAGAACTGTTATGTCATGGCAATGCCTTACCTCCAGGATGTCCTCTCATAGGGATAGATGTCGGTCTACCTTGAAGACTGTGAAGCATGGAGTTGTCAAAAAGGGCCGTAAAGGAAGGCGGGGGGGTAGGTGTTTTCATGTACGAGGGTGGTTGGGGGAAAAGACCATTAAATCTAGCAAGAGGGGTTTTTATTTATCTTGCCATTCACATTGATGGCACTGTTGTAGACGGTGTCCCTGTTGCTTCCATTGGCCATGGGAGGACTGGGGGAGTAGTGGTATCTGCTGGATGTGTGTGGACTGTTGCTGTTGTATGAGGAGTTCTCTGAGGTTGGTTGGGACCAGACTGAGTGACTGTTCACAAATGGGGACCTTTGGGGGGGTCCGTCCCCTTTAAAGATAGATGCTTGTAAGCATGGGTCAACTTGGGGGTTTGGGGAATAGACCGGGGTGTGGAGCGGATGATGAAACTGCCGGGATCCCCTCATAGCTGACCGGGCCCCGGGGCCCATGATCTAAAGTTTTTATACTAACCCCCCGTGGTTCAGGCAAAAAAGTAAAAAAGGGTCTCTGTTCGGCAGTATCAGGTTGTTGATGTGATCTAAAAATTTAAAAAATATGGTCTTCCCGGGTTGGGGGAAATGGGAAGATGATGACACCAAAAAAGGGGGGGCGAGGTGGGCGACCTGCCCTGCTGCAAAGCTTGGTGTCTTTCCGGATCAGGCTGGTGGTGGGGTTTGATGGGCTCAGGGGCCTCCCCTTTAGGGGTGGGTGGGGACGAAGAAAGCTGTCGTCCCCTTTTATTTGATGGAAGAAGGCTCCCCAAGTGGTTTTGAAACGGAAAGGTTCCCCGAAAGGTCCATCCAGGTCGGGAGCTGGAAAGAAATAGGAACTTGGAACCTCGAGTCCTTTAAGCACAACCCATAAGGAGGTCATGTGGAAAGAAAAACAGACAAGCATGAGGTTAGAGAGCACCTAAAAAGTCAACAATAAAGGCCCTTTAATTCGATTATTTAGGCGCTCTAAAAAAAAGGAAACAGTCAACTTGTATATGCGGGGCTAAATAATGGATCGATCGATCATTAAAAACCTCAAAATTCTCAGAGGGGAAAAAATTTTTGTTCTTTAAAAACCCCACACCCTATGTCATTGTCGAGGCCACAAGACCCAGTCTAGAGGCCCCCACATCCCATAACTGCATGTACCATATGTGGTCCCGGTAGATCTGCTCTTCTCCGGATCAGATCAGACTCATTAACAATCCCAAAAACTTCTCAGAGGGAAATGATTATGTTAATTTAAGCCCCCCACAAGCACCACACTCGAGGCCCCCACCTCCCATAACTGCATGTACCATGTTTTGGTTGTTTCCTTGTTTAGTGCAGAAAAAAAGTAGGTGCGGGCTTTTCATTCAAACACGATATCCTATGGGGGGGGAGATCTGGGGAAAAACCCCCTTTTAGGATAGGTCTGTGCAGTCCACCCCTTTATTAAGGCTAAAGGTTTACATTTAGTTACATGTCCCAACACACCTTGCGGATGGCAGCTCTCCACTTTAAAAAAATAGAGTTTAAAGAGTCACAGCTCTCCTGTATCAAACCCCTTCCCGGATTTCGGGCACTGGTGTGAGGTGAGGCACAGCTCTCCTGTATCACCCCCATGCCCTGGAATGGG